>CAUYRT010071177.1:0-13922 GCA_963574885.1 Lepilemur ruficaudatus
CATTGAGTTACTTTATCCTGTTTTTGGATCCCATTGACCTATGTGTATGTCCTTATGAAAATCACACTGTCTTGACCTCTCATTTTGTTTCTTCATCTTAGCAAGACCACTGTGGTCTGCTTGGGTTTCCCCTCCTAAGCCAGGGAATATCCAGGCAGAAGCTGAGGCAGTCATGGGTCACTGTCTTTGTGCTGTCTTTTCTCAAGTATCTGTTTCTTATATTTGGCCCAGTTTTCTGGCTGTCGGTGGCAGAAAGTCTTTTTTATCCTTTTCTGTAACCACAGTGCCTGGCACACAAGCACTCTGTAATGTTGCTCAGCACCTCCAGACACAGTCCATTATAGTGTCTTTTGATTGGGAAGATCTGTGGAGCCCCAGAGATCATCTCATCCATCCCCTTGACTTTACTGGGCAGTTCTTTTCCTGAGGAGGTCATTAGTCCTTTGCCTCCTGGGCACCAGCCCACCCAGTTTCAACATATGTTTATTGAATGGGGAAACTGAGATCCAGAGAACAGAAGGTCACGTGAGCAGGCAGGGCCGACTGAGCTGGCAGAACTAGGTCTCCTAGGCTGGGATCTTTCTACAGCACTAATCAGCAGGACAGGGACTGTCTCTTTCAGGGCTCTGTCACTCCCAACACCTAACACCGTGTTTGCACATTGTAGGCTCCTGGTACATGCTTGTTAAATAAACAACCAAATGAACAAATTAATGTATTTTAATGCTTAGTTTGAATGGCTTCTGCCTCTGCATATGAATGTTAAGAGTGTGTGTGTGTGTGTTTACATAGGGACAGCACTGGCCCCTCCTGCCGAGGCTCATAGGCTCAGAGTCTATTAGTAAATCTTTTTTCGGTTTTTTTTTTGTTTGTTTGTTTTAATCCCCACTAGGGGGCACATGTGTACCACAGAGAGGGTCTGTCCTCCTTGAGTACAAGGACTTAGTGGATCCCTCTCAAAGCCACCTCCTTGGTCTCTATGCCCTGACCCTCCTGCTGAGAAAACAAATGAAACAGCCTTCCTCTCCAGCTCCCCACGCCAGCTGAGCTGCTGGCCGCCATCCTCTCCTCTCCCCAGGGCCCTGCCCCTGGCTGAAGGAGGCAACACAGTGGCAGTGGCAGTGACTGTGAGTGATGGCCTTGTTGTCTGTCATCTCTGCCCAGGGCCACTGCTTCCTCGCTAAGGGCTACTGATGGGTCGTAGAGAGGCAGCTCTCTTCTCCCCCTCACCTGGCAGGCAAGGACTGACCTTTCGGGGCCCAGAGTCTGATCTGCCTTGGAATGTGAGCTCTTGTAAGAGAGAGCAGTGGGAATAACCCTGGCCAACACGGGCCCACCCCCAAAGGCATGGCCAGGACGGACCCACAGCTCCATTCTTTGTACCCTTATAGGCAGGTCACACCCAGAATTTCCTCACAGTCCCCGACTCTAGACTCAGGCCCTTTCTACCCTGAGCGTTGGCATCAGATTTCCCAGGCACAGGGAAACTGCTAGCTGGGAGTGACCTTGAGCAAGTTCTGTGAACTTCACTTTCCTTATTGGATAATGAGGATAACAACGGTTCCTGCCTCATAAATGAGACGATGTGTGAGATAAAGCAGTTGGCACAGTGCCGAGTCATAATGAGTGTCCGGTACATGTTAGCAGTTATTAATCATGTTAGTAGTGTGGTCATCATGTTATTAACATAGCTTCAGTGTAAGCCACTTTGCCATTCTCCTTTTTTGAGGTTCATGAAGAAACATTATTTTCCTCTAGCTCTAGATCGTGGGCTTCTTCCTACCAGGCTCTCCGCAGAGGGGCGGTGGGAGCCGAAGGAGCTGCTCTCCCACCACATTTTGTCTGCCTCGGATTGAGCATCACGCCTTGCCCATCGAGTCTTGGACCACGGCCTCTGCCGTATGCCCTTGCCCAGGACTGTCCTGCGCACACATACATGCAAGCCCACATTTGGGGTGGCTGGGCACTCCCCAAGGTTGCATCTGCACCCTGGGGTGACACAGGACAACAGCAGCTGCTGCAGCTGCTATGGCTACTTCCCTTGCTCCCCCACCCCACCCCCACTACCTCATTAGTTCTCTGGTCATGCTCCAATCTCCAGGAGAGACTGGCAGCAACCCTGAGTCTCAGTCACAGAAGTAGCAGACAGCAGCACCTCCCTGCTCCTGGCTGCTGCCCTTGGCCACCCTGCAGCTCCCAGCAGCCTTGTCCCTGTCACTCAGGCTCCCACCAGCAGAGAGATTAGCATTCAGACGGAGGAAGGGAAAGCATCAGGGCAACCATCTCCTGTCTTCTCGAGGGGTTGAGACTCTCTCGTGAGGTAGAGCCAGTTGGGGAGGTGTGCATGCCAAGACCCTGCTGGAGGTTGGGACAGGGCACTGGGCACACCGAGCGGCCATGGTGGTCGGTCCCCTAGTACAGGCTTACTGGGTGCTCTCCCCACTCCAGCAGTTCCACCCTCTGCCACACTCCAGTTTGTCTCAGAATTGCCGATTGCCCAGCTCTGCACGCACAGGGAGACGGGGCAGGAAGGACTGCAGGGCAAGGAGGGCAGGAACTCCAGCTGTTCTGAATCTACCACTGTTCAGTAACTTAGAGTTCACAGATAATTGCACTAGCACACGTGCATGGGACGCTTAGTAGGCATGCTAAGCACGTTATGCACATTATCAAACCAACCCTTACGACAACTCTAAGAGATAGGTACTCCTCCTATAGCTGAGGAAACTGAGGCACAGAGTTGTTCAGAAACCTACACAAGGCCACAGAGGGAGGAGGCGTGGTGGAGTCACGATTCAAATCCAGGCTGACTGCGGATTCCCTGCTCTTTCCCTCAGCTCTGTCTCTCTGGTTGCCCTTAACTCCCTCTCTACTGAGCCCCTGAACAGTCCTGCTCCCACTTCCAAGCAGCAGCTCTTTGCAAGGAAACAGCAGGGGAGAGGACTCAGCCTCTGTGGGGACAGTGTCACAGTCAGGATGTAAGTGACTCCCCCACTGAAAGGTCCACCCTTGCCACAGGCTTCACTGCAACCTCTGTGACAGGGGCAAGTGGGCTGAGGAAGGGACGCCTGGGTCTTGGGAGCCTTCCGTAGTGGAGTCCTAGGCTGAGGGAGGCAACTTTCTGCAGCAGTAGCTGCAAATGTGCAGATTGCGCGGAGAGCCCAGGGTGGGAGAGGCCCCGGGAATAAGAGGCGAGCGTGGGCTGGGTGTGCGGGGAAGGTGTAAACACAATCTGCTCCCACCAAAGCCAGCCTGCTCCCTGGGGGAGAGAGCCCCTCCCTCCCAGCCCACATGGCACCCCAGCTGCCAGGGCCCAGGCAACCTCCAAGCCCAGGCAGCCGTAGCCCCCCACTGCCCCAGCAGCCCCACCTCTCCCCTCGCCGCCCTTCATCTGGAACGGACACGGGGGAGCCACCGCCTCCTGCACAGGTCCTTAGAACGGTGCTGCAGAGGGGCACCGCCTTGTGGAAGTGCGTCTGGGCCCTGTGCCAGCTCCATGACCTTGGCCCGACCAGTGGAAGGGGATGGGCAACTTGGAAATGGCGGCAAGGATGAGGTGACAGGAACATGGCAAGTAGACCAGAGAATGAATGCAAAGACAGGATCGGGGAACACAGACTAGGCCCCGGGAACAGGGCCCTCTGGCCCTCAGCCTGACAGTCCTGTCACCAGGAAGGCTGATGCCTCCCAGGACAAAGACAGGCTGACAGGAGCTGAGACAGGTGGTCATGGGCTCACGGCCTGGGTCAGGTGGGCACTCTGGCTTTGACGGGCTCCTTGCCCTAGTGTGACCTCCCCCTGCCTCCTCCCTGCCCTACTTTGAGAGGCTCCCACAGAACTGCCTCTGCGCACACCCCAGGCTCCTGCGGTACCCGCAGCCCCTCCCCAGAAGGCCGTGCCGCCTCCCCCATCCTTCCGAGTGGCTTCCGAGTGGGTTCCCTCTCATCTGCTGCAGCTCTCACCCCCTTCCTTCAGATGCGGAGCGGCGGCTGAGGTGCTGCTGTCTAGAGAACTCCTCCGTCTCCTAGTGCCTGAAAGTCAAGGGCAAGGGCCAGCCAGGCAGAGAGACATCGCAGCTGGGCCTGGCAGTGGGGGGCTGGATGGGGAGCAGAGACGTGCAGGCAAGGGGGGTGCTTTTGAAGATTAATGGCTGTGAGACAGTCGGGAGCAGCTGCCTGCAGGGTCTGTGCCTGGATCTCGGGAGCAGAAGCGGAAATCTGCTTTTATCTCTGCTCAAGATCGGGCAGGGTTGTAAAGACAGAGAAATGGCAGAGCAGCTGGGGGCAAAGGAGGCAGCCGCCGGGACTGAGCAGTCAGCAAATTGACAAAAACAAGTGTCATGCTTTCTCCCTTCCCACATGCTACTGCCCATTTGGAACACGCGCGCGAACACGGCAAACACATTCAGAGGACAAGCTGTCGGTTGCTTCCCTCCAGCTGCAGGCAGACGTGTCACAGATCCAACTGGCATTTCTTACTGAAAATTTCAGCAGAGCAGCCAGTGCCAGGAGGAGCTCTGGGGAGGGGGGAAAGGCCAATGCCACAGGAGGCGAGTACCACCATAGCAAACCGACACTTGCACAGCCCTGGACCACCAGCCCCAGGTCTAACAGAGTAGCTCCCCGGCTGACATACCGTCGGTCAGGCCAACGCCCCCTCCCTCACCAGGCAGCTGCAAACTGCGAACTAGGTGTCAGGGAGGCCGTGCCGTGGTGGTTAAGAGCATGGGCTCTGCAGCCTCTCTGTGAGCCTTGCGGTCCCCACTTACTAGCTAGGCGATTTGGAGCAAATTATTGAACCTCTTTATGTGTTTCCTCATTTATAAAATGCAGATAATATTCCCAGTCTGTGTGGGTTACTGCGAGGACTGAATCAGAGAGTGCACGGAAGCCCTTGATCGGTAGATGCGAGTTACCGGCTGTCCCTTGGTTCTGGAGTCTCCTCGCTTCTCACTTTTCCTGCCCCTTGCCTGGGCTCCAGGGCTGCCCCAGAGTTAACCTGGCTTCCTCCGGCTCAACGGTCCCTCGGAGGAGCCTCAGAGGGAAAGGAACCCCTCCGAGAGCAATGGACGTCTCTGATCCTCTTGCCAGCCCCAGCCAGGTCATGGGCAGGAGCCCCACAGCCAGGGCCTCGGGGAACGCGAAGACTGGCAGGTCCAAGGCCTGGAGGGAGGTGTCTACCTTCTCACTGCTGCTTTCCCAGTCTCCCTCTTGCTGCTGCTTCGGCTAGCCCAGCGTCCTCCTGGGCTAGGGGACAACCCAGGACCTGAGCTGAAACAGAAAACCAAAACAGACCATCACTTTCTCCCATGCTCAGAGATGGGACTTGTGTTTCAGAGTGGACATTCCAGAGGACCATCTCTCCTTTAGAAGTCCCCAAGCACTGCCCTCAGGCCCCCAGCACAACCACCACCTCATGCCCAAGCCTAGAAAATGTGGTCGAGACCACACCCGGTTCTCTTCAAACTAACGGTTGCCCATGGCCTGGAACATAACAGGCCCAAGGCAAGAGCTACTCTTAACCTCCATCAGTGACTGCAAGAGCTGAAGACTACCTTCTGTGTTCCCATGTGGCCAGGCCTTGCATATTTCTTCCTTCCTTGTCCCGAGCCCTGCCCTCTGCCCTCCCAGCTCCCAGCCCTGTCCTACCTGCCTGGGCCAGCTGATCCCAGTCTCTGGGGCTGAGCCCCACCTGCAGAGCTGAAGGCTTACTTCAGAGGTTCTTTCTCCCTAAACAGAGGAAAGTACTGGAGTCAGGAATGAAGGGGGTGACCTTCCCATGCTTCTGGCTCTCCTTTTCCTCCTACCTCCATGCCTAGTGATTCACCCCAGTATTGAGGGGCAGGAGCACATAAGAAACCAGTTGGAATTGATGACAGTGTAACTGGAGAGCAGAAATGTCATCCCCACTGCCACCCCCAGCCAGCCCTCCCTGGCAGCCACAATCAGCAGGTGGTTCCTCCATGTCAGACCGATTTTTCCAGTTAACTGGGTCCCAAGGAGTTAATAGGCAACCGCTTCCTTCTGGCTAAGTCACACCAGGCCCGGCCTGGCCAGATGGTCCTCTGATTTGGCCTTTCCTCCCCTGCCAGGAGGTCCAGCCCATTTCATGTAGAAGAGACACTGCCTGAAAATCAGAGGCCTGATGCCCCCACGTAAGCCGCAGATTAGATGGACGATCTTGAGCAAGTCATTTAAATCTCGCTGTCCCTTGATTTCCTCAGCCATTAGCAAGAGATAAAAAGTACCTCCTGCCAAACCTTCAGAGTTAGAGTCAACAAACGAGAACCTCTGGAGAAGAACAAAGCACCGATCAAGTATAAACTAACAAAGGACCGGCTAGCTAGCGTTCATTGAGCAATTACTTCACAACCACTTTGTTACTAATGCCAGTTTGCATACGAGTAGAACGATTATATAATTTCCCCAAAGTCTCTCAGTGAGAAGGAAGCCAGGACTTAAATTCTGGCTGCCCAACCCTGGCCTCAAACTCAATAGTGAGGACCAAGTCAGCATTTGAGTGTCTCCTATGGGTGAGGCCCAGTGACAGTCATTCTATATGTCAGCCCATTTAATTAGTAATATTAATCAGCCACTGCTGTGATGATCTCAGCTAGCCTAGTGAGTTGAGGAAGGGTGCCACAGAAATGTCTCTGCGTCCTGTGCATGCCCATGGCTTCCCGCTGGGCCTTCTGACAGAATCTGGGAGAATCCCAGCACCAACAGGACAAGAAACAGAAAGACTCTGAGTTCTCTCGGTTGCCAGTTTCCACACATCCTAAGGGACACATTGCAGGCAGGTCCCCACTCAGAAAGAGACATAAAGAGTCACAGGCATGCATGCTACTGTACCCGCCATCTGAGAACACCCTGTGTGGAGACACCCTCCTGCCAGTGGACCCTGGAGCCCAAGGACGTCACAGGATCTTTTTTTGCTTTTGTCTAAAGAGTAAGAGAGTCACTTTTCAGACAGGTCTCCCACGCTAGGTGGGTCCCAAGGCACAAAAAGAACATCTCAACATAGGTACTTAATAAATATTGTCTGATTCTTTTCAGTGATTCCTTGGGCATAGGAACCTCTATCATAGAATGACATTGGTCACCCAGGGAGGGAAAATTCTGTAGGTTCCCACAACTTCACCCGCTAAAGGCCACATGGCTTCAACCTAGGGAAGAGTTAACTTCCTGGCCACTGGAGACAGCGTCCTGCCCGCAGGGGCTGCCCAGCCAATGGCGCTCAACACTGGTGATGTCATGCTGCTCCTGCGCCTTCTATTGGGGACTGGACAGCGAATCCTGCAGGAGGTTCAGGCAGTGGAGCCGCTGAGACAGGCGGGGGCAGAGGAGGAGGGGGAAGGGAAGGGAGAGTAAAGGCAAGCAGAGCCCGCAGAGCTGGTCAGCCTTGTCCCTCTCTCCACTCCCCTGCACCCTCCAACAGAAGGTGCCCCTGGGGACCACTCGCACTTGGAGGAGCAAGGCAGAGCAGCTTTGGTCCAGAGGAGGGAGCTGGGGGTTCCCATTCCCAGCTAGAGAAAACAGACATCCAGCCTGCCTACCAGGCTTACAGGAACAGGACAACAAGGGCAACGACCAGGATACAGTGCACACAGGCACACACACACGTGCACCCCCAGGCATGCACAGCGATGGCTTCCTTGGCAGCACCCTCCCTCCCCGACCCCAGCCCCGTTTCTGCCTCACCTGACTGAGGACTGGAGGTCTGTGTCCAAGCTGCTGCCCATAACTGCCCCATCCACGCCACTGGGCTCTCTGTGGGAGGCAAGAATAGGCAGGAAGGGCTGTGGCCAGCACTCAGCCACTCCCTGCTCCTCCACAGTACCTAGCCACGTTGAGCTATGGGACTGAAGGCTGCAGCCTAGTGCCTCGGAAGCTCCATGTTCCCTCCACTCTGAGCTTCTCAGGGGTTCCTGGCAAATGCCCTCCCAGCCCCCTGGAGGTCCAGGCAACCCTTCAGCTTGGCTGAGCCCAGCTCAATAATTCCTCCCCCACCCCAGCCATAGCCCAGTCAGTTTCTCACGGTTGAACGCGGTTGGCAAATCGGCGACGCCAGAGCATGGCCAAGGTGCTGAGCAGGAGGAGGGTGGTGCACATGGCTCAGCTGCCCCATCCCCTCCCAGACCGAGTCTGCGGAAGACGGCCACAGGCGAGGGGTCAAAATGGCCCCGCCGGCTCTCAGGAGCCACTGCCGTCTGAGGTTCCTGTTGGGAATGGATTAGGAGGCTCAAGCTTCTTAGTAGGGTCAGCAGCCTGACCTTGTGGGGACTGATTAAGCTCACTGGGCCCGGTCCTCCAGTGGCAGGGTCAAGGCATGCATCGTGGCACTGAGCAAGTATGTGGAATGTACAGTTGATGAGACTGGGCCTTGCTCTCAAGGAGCTGACAGTCTAGACAAATGCTCTGTCAAGTTAAATAAGTGATTGCAAACAGTGACTCAGGAGCACTTTGGGAGTTGCAAGCGTCAGGTAAAGGTTCAAAGGTGAAGCTGGGGGCATCGGAATGTGCAGGTGCTCAGGGAAGGATGGGCCCTCGGGCAGAAGACTCTGCCCAGGCTGCTGACATGAGAGCACGTGGCGTCTTCCAGTACCTGAAAGTTGAGTGGCAGTGGGCAATGATGTCACAGTGGAGGCATCAGGAGAGGAGGAAGAAAGAGGAAGACTATTAGACGATGAAGGCAGAAAGACAAGGGAGACCAGAGAGTGAAGGGCTGGCTCAGTTTCACCCTCTGGCAATCCCTCCAAACTTCCGAGTGCACGCCCTCTTCTGTGAAAGGCACAAGTGTGCACTCACTAGATAGGCACATGCACCTGCTTATAAACTGTATGCTAGGCAACTACACAAACACATTCCCACACCGTAAGACTTACATAAAATTTGTAAAGGATGAGATGAAAAGAAATAGAATTAAGATTTCTCCTATTTTCTTTCCACATCCCAGGGGAACCTCTTGGGCAGCAGCTTGGGGGCCTGCCAGCCCAGCTTTGGGAAACTGTCAGGGGAGTTCAGTGGAGCATGGAGCCAGCAATGGCCACGCCGGGACATGGGTCTGAGAATAATGTAAGAACCCGAACCATCCACTCTCCTCCACCCCTTCCAAGAGCCCCGAAGGCATTAGGCTTCCCTTCCCTAACAGAGGTGCAGGCGGTGTCACAGGCACTTCCCCTGGGCCCAGCAGGCATCTGAACCCTGCGTTCCAGGAAGGGCCCCGGTTGGGGCAGGGGCTGGGCCTGGACAGGTTCTCACTGCCTCCCTTGTTCTCTACCTTAAAATTGGATTTTAAAAATAAATACATGATCCAAAGCTGAAGAGAAGAGCTAACCCTTGGCAATGCTCAGGCAGTGGGACAGCAAGTCTTGCGAAGGACAGTGTTACCAGGGAGCCTGAGGAAGAAAGAGACACACCCCACCTGTCCTGTGACTTCAGTTTCAGACGCTGCAGGCCCTGTCTGCCCTCAGGCTTCTCTGCCGCAGGGCAGGCAGTCCCAGCCTCTGGCCCAATCTCACTCACACCGCCCTGAGAAGGGTCTACCAGGACGGATTTGTCCCTGCCACCCCCAGAGTAGGGACCTTAGTGGGAACTGAGAGGAAGACTTCTCCACCGCGAGGTCCTCTTTGCCCTTTCCTTCGGACTTCCCTCTGCCACCGCCAGGGCCGGAATTCAGGGCAGCGCCTGGTGCTTGCCTGTCTGTGTCATTAAAAAGCCACCCAGGGACTTCTGGCTGCCGCCACCGCGGGCGTGCACTTAGGGGAAGGGGTGTTGGCCGGAAGGGAAGGGGGGCGCAGGGCCCTGGCGCCCGGGGTCGGAGGTGTGCTCAAGTTCCGACAGCCGGAGAGGTAGGCGGGCAGGGTGACGAGCCCAGTAACTGCTCCAGAGCCAGGGGTCCGGAGGTCTGGGAGTGGCGCCGCGGCCCCCAGCAGCTGGCTCCAGAGGCGGGGGCGAGCAGGGGGCCCAGCTCGGTCCGCGGCGGCTGCTGGAGGGGCTCGCGTTCGCCCCCTCGGGCTGGCGGCGGCCGGCCGCGCCACAAATGCCTAGAGTGTGACTTTCAGTCAGTTCCCCGCCGCGTGAAGGGTACACACCCGCACACCCCCGACACCGCACGCAGCAGGAGCCGGGACTCTCGGCCCCCAGACCCGCACCCGCCGGGCGCACTCCTGTGCTGCCCGCGCCGCCCGGCGCCGCGCGACCGCCCCTTCCCCCCGGGACCCCCGGCACACCGGCCACACCTACCCCCAGCCCCGCCCCGCCGTCCAACTCCGCCGTGGCCCTGCGGTGGGCGGGCGGCAGCCGTGCAGCCCCCACCCCGCCCAGCCTTCACCTTGCCGGAATTGGCTCTCAGACGCGGGCTTGGGGGTTTGGAGCGGATTTATTTTTTTAAACATTTTTTCAGCAGACCACATCTCCGCCCCCCGCTCGCGGTCCCCCGCCCCCCGCACATATAGCCTGCACACCGCACACACACACACACACACACACCCGGCGCGCACAGACACACGCTCCCGCCCTCCGGCACTCTACCCCTCGCCCGCCCGCCGCGCACGCAGCCGGCCCGGCTCCCCGCACCCCGCGCCCGCCGCCGCCGCCGAGCGAAGCCGGGCTGGGCTCGGAGCCGCTCATGGAGAAAGTGCCGGGCGAGATGGAGATCGAGCGCAGGGAGCGCAGCGAGGAGCTGTCCGAGGCGGAGAGGAAGGCGGTGCAGGCTACGTGGGCCCGGCTCTATGCCAACTGCGAGGACGTGGGGGTGGCCATCCTGGTGAGGTAGGTGCCGCCCCAGCCCGGCCGGGCCCAGGGCAGGGAGGGCGGCAGCGGCTCCGGGCAGAAGCGGGCTGGGCCCGGGTCCGAGCTCAGCGCCACCTCCCCAGCTGCGATCGGGCCGGGCCGGGGCTGGCCGGGCACCGGCAGCGTGGGGCGCCTTGGGGTGGGCGAAGCCGCCGTGGAACCTTTGCTGGCTCCGGGGGCGCGGGGCTCACTAGGAACTAGGAGCCAGATGCGGGAGGGCAACTCGGTCCCCCACCTCTCCTCTCCCTCAGAACTCCTCGCTCAGTGGCGGTTCCCTCCTCACCAGCGACCCCAGCCACCCCGCCAAGCCGTTAGGCGCACACTCGTTTTACCAGGCTATCAAAGGGGGCCGTGGGGGCTCCCCATTTTAGAGACAAGAAAACTGAGGCTCAGCCAAGGAGGGGGACAAAAAGAGTAGACCCCTCTCTCCAGCTCAGCCGCTCTCCCTGTTTAAAGCTTCCAGGAAGAACAGAGCAGAGAGCAGGAGAGTAGAGGTCAGGAGTAGACCGTGGGGTCCCGGTCGGGCTTCCCAGTTGCTGCCTTCTTGCCAGGAGGGTGGGCCAGCAGGGAGCTCCCAGGTGAGGCACAGGTGAGTGGAGAAACAAACAGTCCCCTAGGATATAGTCCCTGCTGAGTTTGGTGGAGGAGGGAGAAGAGAAGCTTCAGGAGACAGGGCCCAGCCCTGAAACCCCGACCTAGGAAGGAAACTCTGTGTCTTGGGCTCAGGGGTCATTCAAGCAGCACATGCCTCTGAGGGCCCCACAGAGACTGTTGTTCACACACCTGCACATAGGTGCACATACACCACTCTTACATAGTCGCTGTCCTCAAGCCCCACCAGCGAGTTACTGACTCTAGCTACGAATCTGTGCTCTTCCCACACGTGCTGGTCCCTGGGGTGCAGGCGGAGAGGGCCCAGACCACACTCACCCTGAGGCCCCTGTCCTTGGCAGAGGGAAGCTGTCAAATCTAGGACAGTGCAGGGCAGTCTTGTTCTGTGAAGATGGGGCGAAACCTGGCCTCTGGAGGACAGCTTCAGTGCATGCCTGGCTCCCAGGTCGCCCATCGGCAGCTCCCATTTTCCCCCGCCCCCACCCCTGCCTCTCCCGAGCCTGGGACTACCCAGCTCCCTATTGATGTGCCCTGATTCCTCCAACTTAGAAACAAATTTTGGAGGAAAAGGAGCAAGAAGCACTTCTGAGGAGTTAGCGGAGGTTTGCTGAGGAAGGGGCAGCTACCTCGGCAGCTCCCAGGCCCAGAAACACAGCCTGGTGGGGCGGCCGGGGGAAGGGGGCAGGAACCCAAGAGAGGACTGGGATTCTGAAGCCCCACACACTCAGAAACCCAGATCCGCACGTGCGAGCACCCACACACCCACAGCGGGCAGCGCAGTCACAGACGCGCCAGACTGGGTCCTCGGAGGGCCGCTCTCAGCCATGTGTGTCGGCGTAACAGGCCCCCAGGCCTCGGGGTGCACACGTGGGTCACGAAGGGGAACCAAGGCAGGGTCCACAGGACCTTGGAGGTTCTCTGTCCTAACCCCTGCCATTTACCGGTGAGGATATGGAGAGGATGTGTTCACAATGCATCTCCTGGGCGCCCCTGAACCTCCCCAGGAATGGGACGGGTGGTGGAGGGGTGCAGAGGAAAAACACTGAGGGCAGGGCTGTTTCTGGGTAGTCTGAGCTCTTGGTGGGGTTTTCTTTCTCCCTCTGCACCCACGCTGGCTCCCTGTTCTTGACTCTTAGAGGGTGCTGGGCCTGGGCTGGGGGAGCTGTTTACCGATGTGCTCCGTGCTCAGAGAAAGGCCCACAAAAACCTGAGCTTTGAGTTAGCAACTAGATGTAGCCTGCCACACTCTACTTGACCCCACCTCTGTGAGCCCAGCCCGGGGGACAGCCTGGCCCAGCACAGTCTCAGCCCCAAGTCCCACAGCCTTCCCTTGCCTTTCCCCCTCCTCCTGCTGCCTGCCCAGGGCCCGGCCAGTGGGGGAGGGCTGGAGAGGGAGGGAAGGGCAGGACCGATTGGCTTCTCAGGGCTCCCAAGTCCCTCCCGGGATCCTGGGCCCATCAGTCTTGTCACAGTGCCCTGTCGCCCACATACGACACACACATCCTCAAGGACAATGCCCCAGCTAGAGCCTGAAACCCATCTAGCCCTCTGACCCATCGCTCTCACATCCACCCTCTGCACTGGGCCAGGCCCCGGGCAGCCCGCATCAGCCTGCAGGGCAAGGAGGAGCCAGCCACACCCCGCACCCCACCTGGAGAAGTTGGTGGGAATGGAGGAGAAGTTACCTTCGGGGTCTGAGGCAGACCCCACACTTCCACTCCCTGCCAGGGAGGCGACCAAGAGGGAACACCCACCCTCCCTCCTGGTTGTAACTCTGACACCTTCCCCCTCACACTCAGACAAGCCTATTTCAGGCTCTCTTGGAAGCCCAGATGCCTCTGGGAGCTGAGAAACTCCCCAGGGCTGAGGCTTCTCCCTGGCAGCACAGGCTGGGATGGGGCGGGCTGGGGGGAATACGGACGGGACCGGGGGTGGGGGGGCGGCATGGGGGTGGAAGCCAGGAAGAGGGAACAGAGCACGTGGGCCCCAGGCTCTCCGGCCCAGAAGTGGGGGCTCCCTGGGACTGTCATTCCTCAGGGCCATAACCCGGTGCTCAGTGTGGGGGCAGGAGATTCACCTGGTCCCAGCCACGGTCCCCCTGGCACAGCAGTGTCTCCAGGCAGGATGGGGAAGCCATCAAAGCGGGGCTGCCTGGGCTCCTCCCTTTGTTGGGCAACCTTGGGCATCCGTTCCTAATCCATAAGACAGGATAAAAACAGTGCCGACTGGCCGGGCGCGGTGGCTCACGCCTGTAATCCTAGCACTCTGGCAGGCCGAGGTGGGTGGATTGCTCAAGGTCAGGAGTTCAAGGCCCGTCTGGGCAAGAGCGAGACCCGGTCTCTACTGTAAATAGAAAGAAATTAATTGGCCAACTTAAGATTTATATAGAAAAAATGAGCCGGGCATGGTGGCGCATGCCTGTAGTCCCAGCTACTCGGGAGGCTGAGGCAGGAGGATCGCCTGAGCCCAAGAGTTTGAGGTTGCTGTGAGCTAGGCTGACGCCAGAGCACTCACTCT
>CAUYRT010071179.1:0-39728 GCA_963574885.1 Lepilemur ruficaudatus
AAACAAGCACCACATATACTCACCATCAAATTAGTATTAGTAACTGATCAACACTTAGGTACTCATATAGTAGCAACATTCATCAATGTCAGACAGGTGGTGGGGGAGAAGGGAATGGGTATATACACACCTAATGGGTGCAGTGTGCACCGTCTGGGGGATGGACACCCTCAAAGCTCTGACTTGGGTGGGGCAAAGACAATATACGTAACCTAAACATTTGTACCCCCATAATATGGTGAAATAAAAAGAAATTTAATTAATTAAGTGAAGGAGCAGAGCATAGAACTAGCTAGAGGAAGAGCATTGCAGGCAGAAGAGATCGTAAATGAGTTGTTTGCATGCCTGATACATTGAAGACAGCAAGCAGAAAAAGTGTGTAATAATAAAGCAAAGTGAGAAACCAGTTTTAAAAATGTAGTAAAAAGAGCAATGTATGTATTTGTACATAGTATACTTTTAATCCTGTATCAATATGAACAGGAAACACCCAGTTAGAAAAACAGAAAATGATTAAAAGTAGAATTAAGGATGATTTTTGTTCAGTTTTCACTCTTCTGTAATTTCAATTTTCTTTAGCAACCACATTTTCCTTTTGCACTAGAATTTGTTTTTTTAAACTCATTGAACAGGAGTGGATTGATCAAGTGGAAGAACTGCACAATTATAAAATGTGGAATGAAACCACACACCAGACATTAAATACTAAATTTTCTACGTAAAAGCATGCCAAGTTCTCAGTCTTACACAAAAACTGATGAAAAGAGATCACCATCAGTAAGACATTTTTCATCCTCTTCCTAGAAGAATTGCTCTGTCAACAAATACCCAGACACGCAACTTACTGTCCTATGGTGAGAACATCAGCCTTGCATTTAATTTAATTTATGATTTCATAGCAACTCACCAATTTTGAGATAATATCTGCTCATTCCATAATAGTTTAGTGAAATATCTACCAAGGCACAGTTGAACCCTTAGCAGATGGCAAGCCTCAGTCCCTGAAATGGTATTATAGTGCCTGTTTAGCCAGGGAGTTGACAGATGGGTGTCATTCACATACCTCCAGGGCAGAGAATGCATGCACAGCGATTACATAGGGACAAATGTGTTTAAAGAGCACATTCTGGTTCTGCCAGCTAAATCAATAAGTGACAACTGAGAGTTGGAATTATTAAGTCATGGTGGGTCTGGAAATTGCTTTTAACCTTTGCCTTCATTTATTACTGCCCGCTCCTTAGAGGAACATTCAAAATGCGAGTGATCAAGTAGCACAGTGGCGTGCTGATTAGGGTGCAAAGTATGTAGATGGGTTACCAGCATTGCTGGATCTTTCTCTTCACATTGTGTCTCCAGCACATTCCCAAGGCCATAAAAATGTGTGGTCAGGGTAGTTCTTTTCACATGCTGGGTGCCTTCAGGTAGCCACAGACATGCCCACAGAGAGAACAGCATATGCTGAGCATTCTAAAAGGTCAGCAAAATGTGAACATTCAATTTGCTTTTATTTTTTACTGAGCTAAGATTAAACTGAGCTGGTGCCTTTGCCCTCAGTTGAACTCAACCTGGAATCAGAGGTTCCTGTGATTCAGCTAAGTGTTTATTTGCATAAAAATAGCCAATATATAGGCAATAATTTCTTCTTCCAGTTCTGTTTATTCCTTATTATCATTGGTGATGTGCTCAATATTTTTTTCTTCTTGGTTTGTGTATCAGTTAGGGTAACATCAGTTGCCATAACCACCTGTGATTGCTACTAAAGTGTTTATATTAATATTTAGATCAAGTTTACAGTGCAGTATGCTTACACCTAATCAGTAGGTGGGTTTCTTCCACATCGTCATTTAGGGATTCAGACTTCTGCTAAATTGTGGCTCCTTCATCTGCTAGAGCCCCCAGAGTCCTCTGCATCCAACCTGTGAGAGGAAAATAACAGAATTAAAACGCCCCATCCGATTTTTACAAACTCTAAGTTGAAACTTATTCTTTCTAGTCCCATTTCACAGGCAAAAACTAGTAATATGCTCACGCGGCATAGGATTTATGTGGGACTGGGACATTAGCAGGTGGCCACTTAGCACCTTCTGGAATGTGGAGCACGATTATTTTTTTTTTATTATTCTTTTGTTAGTCATCTACGCCAGAGTGACTCTGATTGGGTTCTTGTCAGTATTTGGCAATCTTTGGAAAATAGTGTGTCAAAGTTCCAGTCCCTTCCCTTCTAGGGCCAGAACTAAAGAGTTTGGAGGGAGAAGAAGGACCGAAGACTTTCTTCCAACCATCTCAAGTCCCAGAGCATGTGGGTAGTGAACTTGTCACTTATCTACCCACACAATTAGGGAAGGACCTATTGTTGGCTCCCTTGGGCAACGTCTACTCAGAGACAATAAACTCTTGACTGTTGGTAGCATCCCCGCCATTTTCCTTGATAGATATTTCTTACTAGTAATGTTCTTAAATTCTTGAACTAAGGCAGCGTCACACACTAGAAAGAGCATGGGCTTTGAGCGTAAGCAGGAACAGTCGTAACAACCTGATTTATTGTTTACCAGTATATGACCTTCGGTGATTAATTGAAACTGAGCCTTGAATTCTTCACCTTCCAATTGGTAGCACATCTGATTTGTCGTTGATCCCGACACATATTTGGCACTAAGTGAATAGTGTGTATTTTCTCACCTAGATAATAGTTTCAACAAATTATTCAGAAGCAAAGCATTAGAGAAGTAAGCTTTGAACATTTTTTGGTTTTTTTTTTGGTAATGAATATACCTAAAGCCAGTAAGCTTTATAAGGTTCATTATAATCCCAGGAGAAATATTAAGTCTTTGGTTCTTTTTTAAATGGAGGAAAATTCTTTTAAGGTCCATCTTAGCCCGTTTTAAAGCTTTTCTAGGAAATTAATTGAGGACTAAAAAGATGGATGAATCAAGGGTAAGGAGGAGAATAAGTATTCTCCAATTATCCTTCTGAGAAACAACAGTGATTCTGGAGTCCTTTTCCTTCGTGGCTGGCAAGATACCCTTTGGCAGGGTAACTGCTATCAGTCGCACTTTTCCGAGGGCAATGTCCAATTGTTCCAGCTACTATTTTCTCACTCCCTGTTCAGAGGCATGAAGGGAGTTATTTCCAGGCAATCAATTCCCATTCCTCCTTTTCAAGCATAAGAAGGCAGTATTGAAGCAATTATCATTTCGTTCGATTCTTAAGCACTGTGTGCTATTGCATGCCAGGTGTTGTGCTTGGTTCTAGGAATAGCAACTGGAAAAAAGATGTTTCTGTTTTTTCGAACTGTTTATTGCACAACTCTATTTGGATATCCCTTGCATTCAATAGGGCCAAAAGTTAACGCCACATCAAATAGTAGATTTAATTAATAAAGCTCAAGCATTAGCTTCATAAGCACAGGTAACTTCCAATGCCATGGGCGTGATGCATTGATATGTTCACATGGTCATACGGTTAAAAAGGGGCCTACAAATTTCATAAGCTTCAAGCTCCACAAATCCTAGCTTTATCTTGCTCCTGACAAGCCTGACCCTCTCACAGTATTATCTATCTCAGAGTATGTGAACTATTAATACTATGCATTCAGTTGCTTTAGCCAGATACCTTGGCATTTTTCTTCACTACTCTTTCTTCCTCATTCCTTCAAGACAAATCAACAATTTAATTTGCTCATAATCAACAATGTCACTCTTAGCTCCTAAATTCAGTGCAATCTATTCTATATTCTCAATAAAACCATCATATTTGGATGTCCATTTTCTTTTGCCTAGATTAACACAATATGCATTTTATAACACAATATGGTCCACTTCAATCCTAATGAATTAGAAACTAGGGTTGGAAGAAGCAACCTTTATGATTCAATGCATACTCAAATAGAAAACTACCGGCTACTGAGTGTCTGTCATCTGATAAGCAAATGACAATTTGTTAAATTAATGAAAAAATAAATAGTATCTTTCATCCATAATAGTTGTTAAAAGATTCCCATACTTTCTTGGAATAAACAGAAAACATGGAGATGTGTGTGTATTTGGAGTTTGGACAGCCCCTGCAATATTTGTAACAAGGATTATAGCAGTTTGGTTTGTATTTCTGCACATTACATTGAGTGAGGTCATTGGGAAAACAGAGGACTAATAAATGTAAAAGAAAGTGATAACATTTATAATGTTTAATGGCCTTTTAAAAAGGAAAAAAAAATATTCTAATAGAAACAGACAAAGGCATGAATTGAAATACATAAAAATCAGTAGACATAAATGGTCAAAGAAATGCAAAAAGCTCAATTTCACTACTATTTCAAGAAATACAAAGCAGACTAATAACTAGACATTATTTGCAACTTTCTAAATGGTAATATTTTTGCAAATTATCTTTCTTTTGGTCAATAGTGCATGGAAGTGGGCACTTTCATACACTGCTGCTAGGAGAGTAATCAGTCCAGCTTTTTTGGAAGAAACTTTAAAAACATGTAAAAGTTTTAATAATGTGCACAATATTTGATCCAATAATTTAATTTTTAGGAATTTGAGAATTAATGAGAAAAATACTCCAAATTTCAGATATAAGGATACTTCATTACCAAGTTATTTGTAAAAAAGAAATTTTAAGGTGCCCTAGAAGTCCCCAATGGGATATTGGTTAAATAAATGGTACTATATCCAGACAGCATAGAAAGCACTATGGAACCAAGAGCCACTTCTGGAAAAAGATAAATTATAGTACAAATACTGGGTGCTTACCATATAGCCTTTCACTTTCATTTTCGAAATCTCAGTGACGGTAATAAACTTACCTGGTACACGGATATGTGAGAAGTACTCGGTACAATGCCAAGCAGATAAAAATGTTCTTCAAGAATGTGCCTGTCAATTCATGAGTGGATTATTAAAATTTGGTATATGTTTACAATGGAATACTACTCAATTTTAAGAAACAACAGTGAGCTAGCACCACTTATATTATCCCAGATTCAGCTCGAGCCCATTATTCAAAGTGAGGTGACACAAGACCGGAAGAATGGGTTCCACATGTACTTGCCATCAAATTGGTACTGACTGATTAACACTATGGTGCTCAAATGGTGGTGGTGTCCACCAGGGTTTCGGGGGTTAGGGGGTTAGACCCACAGTTGAGGGATGTGGACAGCATTGTGGAGGGGAGGGGCACGCTTGACATGTAGTTGGAGAAGGGAATTAGGAGACTTAATAGGGGAAAGGAAATCTTCTAAAACTGATTTATATGAATAGCTGTACAACATGGTAAATTTATTAAAAATCATTTAATTGTTCACTTAAAATGGAGTAATGGCATGGAATGTAAATTCTACTTCGATAAATTTGTCAAAAAAAAGAATATTAGCAATTATGAATACACTACAACAACTGGAAATTTATTTGATAGCATGAGAAGATGTTCATGGACACAGTAAATTAAAAATCAAGTTTCTAAAGAATGTATATAGGATTGCCCTCATTTCATTTTAAAAAAATATTACCTCTTTTTCTGTCTCTGTCTCTCTCTTTCTCTTTCTCTCTCTGCTATTTGCCAAAATTTTATCAGTGTTTATTTTTGATTATAGGCTTATGAATGATATTTTTCTTCTGTGTTACTTGCTATTTTCTGTAAACAGTACATATTGCTTTTGTAAGTAGAAGAGAAAAAGAAAGCAAATAGATAGTCCAGAATGTTTACAGTGAGGCCTGGTTTGGAAACAATATATAACCATTTAGCGCAAATGCAAAAGACCATGGCTGCTCTGAAATGACGTTCCCAGTTGCGGGCAGTGAGAATGTTGATAGCAAGAGCACAGTTCTAAAAGAAGGCTTATACTTTGGAAGATACAACATAGCACTTGGTAGTGAGAGAGAGGGACCCTCTGAACTCCCCGTGGCTCTCATTCCTCATAGAGATTCACAGGGCCAGCATATTGCAGGCTTCTTGCTCCTCTTCGAGAAATTTTTGTCACTCATGTCAGATGGGACTGCTTTTAATTTGGCAAGTAACACTTATGACTCACTTAATTTCTCTGCACCTTCTATAACTCATCTGTAAAATGAGTAATAAAAAAAATGTAGCTATCACATAAGTTGGTTTTGTGTACAGTACCTGCTATGTAGTATGCATACCTCAAACGTTATTAGTCATTAATGTGCTTTTCCTTTCTACTGTAAGAAGGAAATATTTACTTGCTCCTCTCACCTTTCTGAATTAAACAAAGGAAAATATGAGATTGTACTGCCTCAGTATATATGACACTAAATAGGGAAATTGGATATAATATCATTTGTTTAAGAAATAAACAATGTGTGAGTAGCAATTGCTCTCCAATAAAATCTGTCCTACTGGGTAAGGCAATATTCACTTTCTGCACATAATGAGTCAATGACCTATAGTATTGATGTCATACCATAAATTTGCATTTATTTGACTGAATTTGACAGATTTTCTAGAGTTCACTGAAGATTTAAGCCCTAATTTTAACATATTCACTTTTTCAATGAGCCTTTATTATATATCTGTTACTATTTTAGATGCCAGGAATACAAAAATAAATCATACGGCTCCTTCTTTTAAAGGAAACTCTTGTCTAGTCGAGATATAATGTACAAAGAAATTATTCTAATGCAATGACACATATAATATTTCAATGGTCCAAGATACAGAAATGGTATAAGAATGATTGATTAATTATTTGGTGGGAGTAAAATTCAAGGATGGTTTTCTTGGAAGCAATGACACCTGAACTAAATTTTAAAGAATGAAGAGATATTTGCAGGTGATCAAGGATAAAGTGGAGAACAATCCATGAAGACAGAGTAACTGGGAAAGTGCCATGGAAGTATGAAATTACACGGAGCAGTTGGTGAAGTCTGGAATAACTGGAATATGATAGCAGGGGGATATTGGAAAATGGGATTATATATGCTGGCAGGACCAAATCAACTTAAGTCTTGAGTGTCATGCTAAAGTTTTAAAATTCACCACAGTGGTGAAGCGCAGTTACTGATAAAAGTTTCTCAGTCTGGGAGTGATACAGTCATGTTTGCAGTATAGCTAAATAATTAGTCAAATATGGAGGGTGAGTTTGAAGCTCACCTTGAATAAATTTATCATTTAGATGATCTACACTTAAGTGGCTAGCATTGTTACGCAGTGTGTGACCTCGGCAGTTTCGCCTGCCTGTGCTTTAGTTTTCTTGGCTGTAAATGAAGATAATAAGTCCTGTCTCAGAGAGTCATAGTAAAACTTAAATGGCTTAATATGTATAAAGTGCCCAGAGTGGTGTCAGGAATGTAGCAAGGGCTCAATAAATAAAAGCTAATAAAAATTAAGTCTAAATGAATTTGTTCCGTAATGATCCACAATTTGAAAAACAAAATTAAGATGAAAATAAAGAAAAATCCCTGAGGTTACTAGAGAATCATTTTCCTGACTAGGATATAAATATATTCATATAAGAAGTCTATAGTGAATAGTATTATACATTCTATGGCCTTATTTCCTAGTCAACTGTGTAAACTTTGTGTTTGGCAAAAAGATACAAAAAAGTTCTGCAAACTCTAGCGAAGAAAAGGTAGACAGCTTTTAATCAGAGTGTGACATTCACATTTACTCATTTGCATGCCAGAGTACAGTTTCACCTTTACAGAAACACCAGATTAATGTTTGCTCAACAGCTTGGAAGTCACCAGGTAGATGATCAAAAAGTACATTCAGACTCAGAGAAACAACAAAAAGAGTAAATGAACTTTGTGTAAATCCTCCAACTCTCATGACACATGACACTTTCTCTGGCCTCCTCCCCAGGATTACTATCCCCGCCAGCAAAAGAAAAGCAAACAAATTCTCATACCTCATCTACACTGGAATTAATGATGTGCTAAAAGAAAGAAAATTTGTTTTAGGTAGGGTGAATGATGCAACTATGAAATAACGTTTTCAAAGTTACACAATTCCAGTGAAACCTTAATGGATAAACTAATTTTTATGGACTTTCAAAAAGTAATACTGTGTGAATTTACCATATTTTAAATTCTATGTGTATATATAAACAAGCAACTGACAATAAATACATTTAATGTAAACATCAACATGATTAAATTTCACTATTTAGAAATTAATTTTATTTAAAAGAGCACATAATTTAATACTTTCGAGAAAGATGTGGAAAATCACACGGTGATCAGTATTTTTAAATATTTGCAAAGATCTGAAAGACAGTTTTAACTTTTTAACTAAAGGTGTGTCAAATATTGTGTAAATATGTAAAACGTTAGTTTTTATATGGCAGAATACTTCTACATTTCTCTATTTCACAAAGAAAAAATGTGATTTGCATTTTAAGAGATCTAATCATAATTTTAAAAATGGAAATGTAATACAAAGAATTATTTAGGGAGAATCTTCTTTTAAAATCCAAAGACTTAAGCCAACTATTGCAGGAATTGATTTAAATTCCAGTGAACAAAAGAGATGTCTAAAATTATAAAGAATGACTTTTCTCACAGTTCAATAAGCCAAAAATCTCTAGCCTTTTACAGGAATGAAAATTTTCAAAAGAGGAACATCATGCTGAGAAACTGTGTGAGGAATATCAAATTCTGTTTTCCGAACATATCAAAAATCCCCATTTCCATACAATTATTACAATATGAACAAACAACAATTTTTATTTTATTTGTATATTCTTCTAATTTCTATTTCTGTGTAAAAATCACCCCCAAAACTTAGTAGCTTAAAATAGCCATTTTATTATGTTTATGGATTTGGGAGGGGTCAGGAATTTAGCAAATTATAACAAGGAGTGGCTCTTCTTTGTTCTATAATCTGCAGCCTTAGCTGGGAAGACTGGGAGGCAAAAGGTATAATAACTGAATGCTTTGTAAATCTGGACAAAACATTAGAATATAATTTTCTAATCTGTAAAACTAAGAAAATAATACATAGTATTTTTAATGGCTGTGCATAACATGTCTATGGATGGAATGTGTGTACATACATTCAGATATGTGTGCACATACATACCTCTGTCTCTCGTCTTTGTCTCAACCCACATTTCCTAAAATGAACTGAATTGGTCACCTCAATTTATTTGGCAGGAAAATTCTATTTGCTTCTTAACATGCATTCACCTACCTCCCAAAACATAAGCGTGTTGTGGTTTTCCAACATTAATAAATATTGAGAAACAGTAAGATATTTATGTATGTATTTATTTATTTACTTTAATATAGCATCCATTTAATCATTTTTGACATTTTGAATAATTGTCATGTGCCAGGGATAGTAGGATTTAGTGAGTCAGGGGATGTCAAATTAGCCTAGTCTTTGATGGGGTTCTGTTGGTAATTTGCACTCTTATAACTTCTGACTCTTACCAAATAAGTTAGTTGAGGTAAGAACAGTAATAGGAGTAAAGGGACCATTTCATTTTTAACACTGTGTGAGGCAAGTTAAGATAATGATTCAAAGTATTGGCTCTGTAGCAGAATACTTGGGTTCAAAAGTCAACTCCACAAATTAATGACTGAAAGACTGGACAAGTTACTTAACCTGTCTGCACTTTAGCTCTTACTCTATAAAAGGGGAATAATAATAGCACCTATATTAGAGGTGTGAGAAATAAATGAATTGTTACATGTAGAGTCTTAGAACAGTAAAAGGCATAGGATAAGCACTCAGTAAATATTAGGTATTATTATCGATATTATCATTATTAATGCACTATTAATAATATACCTTATTAATACGCTATAATTTAAGGAGGCGAAAGAAAATTTTACAAGCTGAAATTTTACTTCATAGATGTATTATGCTGTTTAAAATAAAATGTATATGATTATAACGGTAATCCTTGCTTGCACTTTTATTTGTCTACACTGTTGAACAATACTTTCGGTGGTTTTCATGGATTTCTTGACAGTTGCCCTGACATAAAGTTAGGGTGGGGGAAGGGTTCGGATTTCACATGTTTCTCTTTTCTACGCGTAGATGTCTTTTTGCCTTGATTCTTATACAAATATTTATTGATTATAGATAATGCTCTAAACACAGTAATAGACCTGGGAGATGTTATGATAAAAACAGTCTATTCTTTCGGTGTATTCTCAGTTTTGTTGGAGAGTCAGGCATGTGGAAAGACAGCAGTTCAATGTGTTTATGTCCCATGACTAAGGGATGAGCACAGTGCTCCAGGAACACGAAGCAGGAAGGGATTAGCTGGCTCATCCTCCTCTTCAGTCATGCCTGACTTCTTGCATCTCTTGGCCACACATTTCTAATTTCTTGGCCCTACATAAAGTCATTGTTACTTGCAATGTTTGCTCCTTAGCCTGTCGGAGCAACTCTTACTCTGTCTTTAACATTTGGCTCATTTGTCAGCTTTCTTTGTAGAACTCTGACATTCACAAGCAGAGTTAAAGTTTCTTGTATTCTTAAGACAAAACTTTTTATATGAGAATGGAGATGAAACTACAAGTATTTATCATCAAATTTTAAAAAAGATTAATGTCCAAAACTTACTGAAACACTAAAAGATATCATAATATCTTTTTGCCTCTGTCACAATAATCTGTAAAGAGTTTTAAAAGGCATGGCAGTGCCAGGTGCAATGACAAATGCCTGTAGTCCCAGAGACTCGGGAGGATCACTTGAGCCCAGGAGTGTCAGTTAGGCTGTGGTATGTGGTGATTATACCTGTGAATAGCCACTGCACTGCAGCCTGGGCAACACAGCAAGATCCCATCTCTAAAATAAATAAATGGGGTCACAAAAATATCAAGTGTATCATTTTTGAGTGCATCAAGTTTTCAGCAAATGTCAACTGGTTTTCAGATAAAACATTATCATCCCTACAAGGAGTATGTTAATGTTTTGACATATAATAACCAAGTACAGTATTTCTGGCTTACATTTTGGAATAGTGTTTGTGACCTGATCCTAGTTAGGAGCAATTCTTATAGCTATGGGATTGGAAACATGTGCCTATACCTTTACCTAACAAACATGTTTGAGTTCTAAATATAATGTTGCTCCTCCAAGGAATTTAAATCCTACACTGTAAAATCAATCCATAAACTTGTACCAGTCACTTAGGTCTATTCACAAGCTATGTTGATGTGTAAAAGCAGTGATCACCGGGCATGTGTATTGAAAGATTTCAGATATATGTGGCTCAATTAATATCATTTGTTTCACATAAAAACACACATATTTCATGATAATTTATTCTACTCTGCTTCTTTCAAACTTCAATGTAATGAAAAGTTTCATAATTTTATCCTCATTTTATTTTTGGGAATTACATATTATACTTGAAGGAAAATATTCTGTTTGCATATATGTATTCATATGCATTTTGTGTACAAGTACACAAGCACATTCATATTTATACATATAGAGAAATTAGAATTACAATATAAATTATGTAAATTTTGTAGTCATGTAATTTGTATGCAAATTTCAAGCCTGATATAATTTCTTGCATGAATACAGTAAACCTCAGCACAGTTCCAATCACTTCCTTATTCTGATAAATTTTATCTGACACATATCCACAGAGAATGTCTTAAATACTTCATATATCTGAAGTATTCGTGTCTCCTGGAAATAATTTTCCATAATATTAGAAACTGAAATACATAAAAATGTTTTAGGAATCCTTATGTAGAATGCCTGTTGTAATAGGTGCCATAAAATAAAGCAGTGTGTGTATTGACTGATTAACACTATGGTGCTCAAAGGGTGGGAGTGATCACTAGGGAATTGGGGGGTGGGGGGTAGACCCACGTCTGAGCGACGTGGTGGGCACTGTGGAGGGGCGGGACATGCTTGAAAAGTAGTTGGGGAGTGGAATTAGGGGTCTCAATAGGGGGAAGGAATTCCTCTAAAACTGATTCATGTGATTAACTGTACACCTCGGTAAATTCACTGAAAATCATTTAATTGTACACTTAAAATGAAGTGTTGGTTGTACGTAGATACAGTTGGAGCACTATGTATGTACTGTCTGGACTACTTTGACAGAGTAGGTTTTTGAACGTAACAAGATATGTCAACTTGAGTGGTAATATATTTTGGGAAATCAGCTCACTACAAATTGTGACCGTAAACATTGTACTGTAAATGCTTTGTAGTTTTCCCCCAATAAAAAAAAAAAAAAAGATTTTGTATTTTTCTTCTACTCTTGCTATTTATGCATATAAAATAGAGCAGATCACACCATATACATATGTTTGTGTCTTGTGTTTTTACCTAAAACATCACAGAATTTTAGAAAATATTTTTAATATTCATTTTCAATGTTTACAAGGTCTTCTGTTAAGTAGATATGCGAAAAAGATATTTAATTAATTTCATATAAGTGGTTTATGTTTTTACTGGTATAAATATCATTGAAATGAACATGAACCTTTTTTATGAATTAAAATATTTCATCATGTTAATTTATTGAGATGAATTCCAAAAATACATCAAAAATAGATGGGAGTGCCTATTTTACTTGCAAGCTTACCAGCCCTATCTTACAAACAGAGGCTGGCTTACTAAGTAGCTCATTGAGTTTAAAATCCGGGACTCTTCACTTGCAGGACTCCTTCCCAAGCCTTGGGGCAGACAAGAGGTGTGGGGGCCCTAGCAGAGCAATCACCCTAGTCAAATCCAATTATTAATACCTAATTTGGATTTTGTTTTCCTAAACTGGAAGTTTAAGTTCCATTTGCATAAATTTTAATTACCTTAAAACTTGAATCCCTCCAATTGTGTTGTAGCTTTTAAAACATGCATTCATGTTCTTTATCTGCTTGTGAAACTAATTAGTTACACATTTTATACATTGTACTAGATATTATTATAACATCTATGCTTTAGGAATGCCTAGGGGATATCATTTGTGAGGAGGAGATAGTGGGAATATTCTGCAGTTTTCTAGAATTTAAAAATGGAAGAAACTTCAGTGAAGTGTCTATCATAAATAAAGTGGAGCAACTGAGGTAAGAATTATGAGTAGTGGCTTGAACCGGCTTGCTAAACCAAAGAGTTATCAGTAGAGACAGAAGAGGCACCCAAGCCTCTGCCTTCCAGTCTTCATTCTCTATATCTCATGCCGCCCCAGTTTCTGAGGTCTCTCTTTTTCTTTTTTCCTCTCCTGAGCCAATTCTATTTCTATCAAAGTCATCTCAATGATTTTATTTTAATTAACCTGATGGATTTAAAGGATGAAGTGTATTATATGCATCTCCTTTAGGAAAATATTTGATGACTCTAAAACCCATATTCTTTGAAATTTTGCTATCACCAAGTCTTAGAATCTTATGGCTACTGAATATTAATTTTTTTGCAGATGAGGATTACAAATGAGAAAGGATATCACTGTAGCAAATTGTCAAAAGCTCTTTTTGAAATCATGATGAATAATGCATATTAAATTCATCTTGCATATTTTTTAGAAATTATGTAAATTATATTAAGTAAATTGCCTATGAAGTGAGGTGTTTTGATAAAAACATTTAATTCTCTTTTTGTTACATCATATAATTGGTGTTTAACCATATGCAAATCTTTTGGCTTCCTGTTAAATTATAAAAACCTGCGTTATTTAATAATATGTTCTCTACTCATAACATCAAGGCTTTGTGCCTTTAACTCTTTTTATTCTATTCTTAATTCCACTAAACTAATAACGCATTATTTTACATACACTCTGAAGTTACTAAATTTGTCTTAGCTTGTGATTTGAATAGATTTAGAAGAAGTGACCTTCATACTAACTATGCCCTTGGGTAAAGGTATGTATTTACCAAGTGTCCACTGGAATGCAGAGTATAAAGTGACTAGATTCTACCTTCAAGAGGTTTAAAGTCTTGTAAAGGAGAAAAGGCATATACTCAAGTAAGTCAGATACAAGGCAGCACGCAGGGCACACAGACAAAGGAGAAGTCATTTTTGGATTTTTTGAGTGAGTGAATATTCAGTGAGGATGTCACAGAAACATGTTGTTTCAGCTGAAAATTACCTTGGGGGGAAGATCTTGCATGACATCGTAGGCCATGTGAAGATGCTGGAGCTCTCACTAAGCAAAATAAGGAGCCACTCACTGCAGGGCTGTGGTCTGAGGAGTGAAATTTCTTTGCCTTTCCAAATAATGAGTCTGTTCAGAAAGCAGGGAAGGAAGATGTTCTGGGAAGCTTCTGCCCTAATCCAGGAGAAAGAAAACAGTGGCTTCAGACCAGAATAGGAATAGTAGAGGCAGTGATAACTGGTTGCATTCTGGATATAATTTGAAGGTAGAGCCAAAAAGACTTGTTAAAGAATTGGATGTTGAGTGCAAAATAAAGAGAGAAGTCAAAGATGGCTTGAATATTTGTGGCCTGAGAATCTGGAGGATAAAAGTTGACATCAAATGGAATTACTTCTATAATGTAAATAATTATAGTAAGAACACCTTTCCCTTCCCTCCAATATAAGTAAGGATCCTGATGCCAGATGGATCAGAACACAGATAATACAGATTTGTTGTTCAAGTATAATTGTTAATAGCATCCATTTTTTCCAAAATTCTACTTTGGATGATAAATTTTATGATTACTGTGGTGGACACACTCACGTGTTGCCTAGATCCCTCTTAAATGAAAGACTTGTTGCCTGACCCGTCAGGAGTACTATTGGCAGACGGCTTTCTGTTATCTACGTCTCCAGGGACTGCTCCGGTTGTAGTGGACCATCTCCTCCAAGCTTCCTTCCTGGGTGCTCCACATCCATGACCCATCAATGAGGGAGTATAAGGCTTGCCATCTTGATCCCACTCAGGACAGTCCTTCAGGGAACTTCCAGAGGTGCCCATGGGTTGACCCAGTGGTCTTGTTGAGCCTGTACCACAGCTAGGTGTATTAATTTTCTAGTGCTGCTCTACCAAATTATTACAAATTTTAGTGGCATAAAGAAAAATAAATTTATTATCTTACACTTTTCTACATGTCTGACACAGATGTAACACAACTAACATCAAGGTGTTGACAGGGCTTTGTTCCTTTCTGTAGTCTCTATGGCATTCATTCCCATGCCTTTGTTAGCTTTAGAGGCCACCGACTTTCTTTGGCTGATGGTATCTTCTTTCATCTTTTAGAGCCTGCCTTGCTGCTTGTGTCACTCTGACAGTGACTCCTCTGTTTCCTCCTTCAAGGGTCCATTTTTAGGGACCCTTGTGATTACATTGGGCTCACCCAGATAATTCAGACAAATCTCCCCATTTTAAGATTAGCCAATTAGCAACTTTTATTCTATCCACAATCTTAATTTCTGTTTTCCATGTAACCTAACATGTTCACAGGTTCCAAGCATTAGGGTGAGGATATCTTTGGGAATCCATTATTCTGCCTACTGCACTTGACTTCTTTCTCTGTCCAATCCTGCTTTCTTTCCCTCCTTTTTACAGGTGTTGATCCTATGGGCACATGTTAATACACATCCTGCATGCTAAACTTTTACATCAGATTCTGCTTCCTGAGGAACTCAAGACACTTGTCCTAACAGTGTTTCATATCCTTATGTGTATGATAATGGGCATCCACTTGGGGTATTCATTTTGCTATTCACAGCTCCATCACCCTTTTCTGCATTTAGTTAATCATGCCCTATATATTGACTTTGTCTCCCCTTATAAACATTATCCTTCCCAACTCTTCTGGTATAAGCTTCCTCTCACATTACCATCTTATTAATCTTCATTTTTCACTACACAACCTTGGTCTGTTATCAAATGTTTCTGTGGTTGAGAAGGATCAGCCCTTCTGTAAAGTGTTGCTCTCCACAAACCCTCTTTACCACTGAGTCACTATCTTTACCACTATCTGCAAACTACTCTCCAATGTTCAGTGATGACCTTTTCTCAGGGCTGATCATTCTCAACCTCAGAAATATTTGTTGCAGACCAAGGTTGTCAAAATATTCTCCCCATGTTTTGAATCTCTATATTATTTTGGGAAATGTTTTTCTATTAATTTGCTTTTACATTTTAGTTTCTACAAGATATATATTCAGTCTCATACCTCATTTCTACCCCACACCATCATGCATAGTTTGAAGGGGGTTTCTACCCACAGCTCTTCATAGTGTTCTTAAGTCTCTTCTTAAGTCTTCACACTTATGACATTGCATTTTAATTGCTTATTTAGTTATTTATAAGCTCTGAGGTGGCAGGATTTGTATTTATCATGCTTTGTGTTGTATCATGTCAATGAGTATTTGTAGATATATTTGTTGTATCAATACTGAATTCATCTGTTATATATATATTTTTAAAAACTGATATGTTTCCTGAAGTTCAGTCCTACAACTAAAAGACCCTACCCTATATTTCTACACAGTAGCTCAACAAACATTACAAACCTAAAAAATTCAATGAATTTATCATTGTCTATCTGACCCTTCTTTTTTTAACTGTCTTATTTTTGTTCATGTTTTCAGTGTTGTGCTGATCAGCAAAAAGCTTGAATCTGTGGGGCAGACTTTGATTTTTATTTTTTACCTTTTTCACTACCCCCTGCCCTGCTCTGCACCCAGCTGTAGTGTAAGTGGCCAATCATATTATACAGATTCTAACTGTGGAATATAACATACTTTTACTCTCCCCTTTCTCATCCCATTACCATTTAACCCGAGAAAAGATCTGCTTTCCACTCATCTTGAGCTACACTAATAATCTATTATTAAATTGCATTGTTCCATCCCTCCCTTAAATGCCCTCATATGTGTATCATTTCCAAGAAAGTAAGCTATATGTCATAAAATATATCTCTTTTACAGTTAAATGTTTAATTATAAACACCAGTAGTACCCGATTCTGAAACTGTTTTCTGTATAATCCAAAGCTTTACATGAGCATTAACAAAGTGTAAGTTAGAAGGTGGTATAAGCAAAACATAAAGAGAATGGCCAGGCACAGTGGCTCACACCTGTAATCCTAGTACTTTGGGAGGCCATGGTGGGAGGATAGCTTGAGGCTGGGATTCCAAGACCAGCCTGAGCAAGATCAAGACCCTGTCTCTACAATCAAACAATCAATGAATCAATGAATCAATCAATAGCCCGAGCGTGGTGCACACCTGTAGTCCCAGCTACTCGAGAGGCTGAGTCAGGAGGATTGTTTGAGAACAGAAGTTTGAGCTTGCAGTGAACTATGATGACACCACTGCATCGTAGCCTGGGTGACAGGGCAAGACCCTGTCTCAAACAAACAAATAACCAAAAAAACCATGAAGAGTAAAGTTCCATGATCATGTTAGTTTTAGAACTAACTAATCTAACTAACCTAACAGATTGTAAAATATGGTTACAATTGAAGTGCACTCCTCCCTTTGAAGAGGATGGTCCATTTATACAACCCTTTGAATTGGGACTGACCTTGTGACTTATTTTGACTTACAATGTAGCTATTGTGATGTTGTTTAACTTCAAAGCCTGGATCTCAAGAAACCTTGTGTCTTATACTTTCACCTTTTTTGGAACATTTCTGCCTTCATGTGAAGAGGCTTGAAATATATATATAAAAAAAATTAAACAAACAATCAAACAGAAAATACAACAAAAATAACCACCACCCACACAAAATACTTACATGGGGAAAGAAACCTCGGCTGTTTGTGTAAGCCCAGCAATCAGCCAATCCACCAACCAAAAGCAAATGCATGAGTGGGCACAGAAAAAAGGCTGTGCCAATACACAGAGTCAGGAGAAATAATAAAGCATTATTTAAAGCCAGTGTTTTGGAGCAGTTGGTTATGGAGCAATAGGTAACTGATACAGACATGTTTTCCTTCACTCAAAAAGCCTAATGCACATTAACCTAGTGAAGCCTAAAAAATCCTGTGCTGAAAAGACCTGCTTAACTTCATTTAATCCAGTCAAATTTATTGGAGTAGAGAACCACTTTTTTGTTGTTTCTTACAAACTGCGTTCAGATTTACAGTGCTGACACCCTCCCTTCTTCCTGGTCTTTAATGTTAATTTAAAATGGTATCTGTTTTATGAAGCTTTTGCTGATCACCTCTTTTATAAGTTATTACATTATTATGTATGAGAGTCAATTCAACAAAGACCCCAATTGCTTTTTGTGGACCTACTATGGGTCAGGGACTGTGTTGAGAACTGGATTTGCAACAGTGACTGAGGCAGAGCTCTAAATTCAGGCTCTCAAGTACTGCATTTTGATTATTTGTATTTTCCTAGTCTGGATATTCTATGAGGGCAGAATGGATTTATTAAGTACATTTTCCCATTTTGAATGTTTTCTTTCTTTGGGAAAGTTCTCACCAGATATTTGTAGGATGGAAAATGAATGAATAATTCAACTATTTATAGCTTAACATTCATTACTTAAGCTATTGCCTTACATTAAGTCCTTCAGAATCTACTAGTTTTTGCAACCAGTTCCTAACGCAAACCATGAGAGAAAGAACTTGAAATGGTCAGTGAGCAAGTTTTCCCTCCATGAACTTAAGCAATTGCTCACTTGAACAGTCAGACTAGATAAAAATATAGTTAATTAACTTTTTATGAGCTTTAAGTGCTTGCCCTCATTGTTTTCATTAGAATTCCATATGATTAAGTAACATTTAAATAAGACAAAGATAAACATTTATTTATGACAAATTAGTGGCTTGAAACAGCACAAATATGTTATAGTCACAGTCTGACAGGCATCTCACCAGGCTAAAATCAAGATGTCAGCAGGACTTTGTTCCTTCCTGGAACCTTAGGGGAGAATCAGCTTCTTTGCGTTTTCTAGCTTCTAAAGGCCATGCTTCTTCCATCTTCAAAACCAGCAATGTGGAATTTCTCTGGCCATTCTGTTGTCCCATCTCTTTCTGACCAGAGCCAAGAAGAAACTCCTCTTTTAAGACCTCTTGTAATTAGATCTTGAGTATACCCAGATAATCCAGGGTCATCTTTCCATCCGAAGATCCTCAACCTTACACACCTCTGCAGATTACCTTTCATAAAGGCAACATATTCCCAGGTTCTGAAGATTGATATGTGGACATTTTGGAGGGGCCATTATTCTACCTTCCACAATTGGGTGTCACCTGTTTTAAAATTCATTCTCATATATGAGACACTCAGAAACTCTGTATATGGGCAATATTAACTCTGTTTTATAGATGAAGCAAGCCATTTACTTTGTTTAGGATCATGCTATCAATTTCCACCCCAGAAATTCATGGCCTTGCTTATCAAAGTCATTAGCTTGCTGAACTAGAAAATAAAAAAAAATGGGTTTTCAAACAGCATTCATGAGGCATCAGCAGAAAGCAGCAACAAGAATAGTCAATTTAACTATTTGGACTGAATAGAAAAGTCAGGTATATAAACTCAAAGAGTGAACTCCTAGTACCTGGAGTATGAGTTTTTTGTCAGACAGACCTTGTACAAACTCCCAAAGGCAGGAACTGTATCTGTAATGTCTTACTTCATTATTAATGGATTTCAAATTCAGAGGATTATATATTCAGTAATTTATCCCAGGCAGGCAAATGTCTGTTAGACATCACTCTTCCAGAAAAGGTGGGTACAAGATGAGTAATATAAGAACACATCAGAAAGAATGGCATAGAGACCAGACAAGGCCAAATATAATGCAATGACTGCTCTACTAGCATGACATGCAGTGTTATGTGTTAGGATAATGGTAGAAGAAAGCTTCAAAAAGATGTGATGTTTGAACTGCACATTGAAGGATTTCACTATGAAGATTAGGTAGAAAAGACAAAGGCAGTGAATAGACTACAGGCATGAAAGTGATTGCAGTGGTGATCTCTGGAAGTATGAATGAGATGTGAGGCCACCTCTACAATACCCAGCTGTTGATGATCCCAGCTGGAAGAGTCACTTCACTTCAACAAATACAATTCTTAGTTTATGGATGTTTGCATTGCCAATGCCTAGCCCATTTCCTTGCATTCGGTAAGCACTGACAAAATATTAAATTGAATTGAACACTTATGATCTGAATATCTGTTATAAGGGTTTAGGACAATGCTCACATAGATATGCATGTTAATGGAGATGAGAGCTACTCAATAAGTTTTAAATATAGCACTTGTAAAGCATCCATATTTCATCCATAAGAAGCTAAAGTATGATACTGAGAAAACAATAATTTGGTAACACAGATGTCCATTAAGAGGAGGAAGAGTGAAGGGAATGACTTGGGAAATAATCTAAAGATGTGAGAATAAATCTAGGAATAAAGTAGAAATGCAAAAATTGTTTATGAAAGGAGATAATGTGCAAGTTAAGACAGGAGATGAATACAGAAAATGTACGCACAAATTGTATATGAGTGTGAGTCATGGGGGTGTGGCCGAAGAACTTGGTCAGAAAGAGAGACAAGACCTGCAACCCCAAGTGTGAGAGGGAGGGAGTTGGGAAACATACCTTTATCATGGATTGAAAAGAGAAATAGTGGAGAAACAAAGAAGAAAAAGTATACTTATATATTTAGCCAGGAGAAATGTTCTGAAAGACAAATTTGGAGGAAAGGAAATTCTTAAGTTCAATCAATTAAAAAAATCAAACAAACAAAAAGCAGAGCTCATACCTTACACAGTTTCTTTGCATTTGGCAGTCTGTACACAATCTGTACCTAATAACGCTCTCATAGAATGGTGGTTTCTTATTCTCAGGACAACTAATCTCAGGTTGAGAATGGTTTCCTTACACATGAGGGGTCCCAGAGAGAAATGAAGGACAGCTTCGTGTTTCTAAGGCTATAGCCTAAAAGGTTTAAATCACTCCTCACCATGAAGCCTGGTAGGTGAGAAGTCAAGTGTATTTTCTTGGGTCTTTGAAATCACTGTGGACAAGGTTGGGTGATACCCGCAGTGCCAGGCCTATAGAGAAGACCTAGTGTAACTTGACAGGCTACAATGACGAGTTAGGTGATAGGTTTAGAAGCATGTTAAATAGAAGGAAAGGAGTTATTAATTCTTATATCTATATAATTACATTCAGTAGGCTTTTATATGCAAAACTATGAATATTATAAACATGAAGGGCAGTGCTAGGTTTAAGAACAATTTCTTAGGGGCCACAAAAATGAGTGTTTGAATAAGATTCTTTATGTACTAATCTGCTTACATGGCCAATTTACTTAAAGCCCTCAGATCCTCAGTAGCCTTGTCTGTGAAATGGAGATAGCACTTATGTCAGAATAGTTATAAGGATCTGACACAAAATGTATAGGAAAGAATAAAAGATAGTATGGCTTCTGGGATGTAGCAAATTTGCACTAAATGAATACTGAATGGTATATTATCCACATGCTGCAGTAAGTATAAACTGAAAGTGCATGATTTTTTTTTTTTTTTTTTTGGCCATAACTTTGTGGGAAGTGGGAATCACTCATATAACTCTCTTTGGAACATGCTGTCATTTTCTACCTGAAAAGAGGGTTTTATATGACTTTGCACCAGAGCTTTTGAACCAGAGCAAAAATAAACATGAACAGGTCTATTTATGTAATGGGGCCTTTGTGTATTCTCTGCCCCCCACCTATATTTGCACATGTAGAGATAACTTCACAGTTGGATGCCTAGTCTATGGTTTATGTTAATAAATCGCTGTTCCATGACCCTTTTATACCATGGACTAGGAAGAGGCCATAGTTTATTATTTCTGTTTTATGGATTATATCACTGAAATCCTAAACCTTAAATGGCTTCATTTTGACCCCAACATTTTAGTTCATGGAATCTCTCCCAAGTAAATAATCAGAGAAGGGACTCAAGATTTATGTACAGGAATGTTCATCATGGCGTTATTTATTATAGCAAAACATAGAGGAAAAATTCCAAATATCCAGCTTTAGGAGATTTTTTAAATAAATTATGGCCTATTCATATTATGGAATTTGTTCAATAGTAAAATGACATTTTTTGAAAGCTATTTCATGATATAATGTTAAGTAAAGAAAGCATGATTCAAAATTGTTTTTGTAAGTATAATAAAAATTTTAAAAATTTTACAAATCATAGACTAAAGCAAATAAACTATGTTGCTTTCATTCCTTTTCAATGGTTGGGTTGTAGGATTAAAAAAAGTTTTCTATTTGAGTAATGATATCTGTAATGAGCCTAAATTGTTTCATTATTAGAACAAGAAAAAAAGACATAAGTTTTTGAAGAAATCAAAAGTTTTCTCTGTTGATATAGTAGAATTTTATAAATAATATCTCTACTTTCACCATTAAAAATATACTCTCTATATATTTTAATATATGTGTATACAGACCACACACACACCCATAACAATGCATTTGTGAAATCTTCTGTTAAAATTTTATTTCTTGTATTCGAGTCAATTAAAATATATATGTGATAATATTTGCTTCATGTATTTTTCAATTTAGAGTTTCATAACCTTAACATCATTGACATTCTGGGCTCGATGATTCTTTGTTGTGGATGGGCTCTGTGCATGGTTAGTGGTATTCCTGACCTCTATCCCTCTGGTTATCACAACTGAAATTACCTCCAGACATCGCCGATTATTCTCTGTGGAAAAATAACCCACACTGAGAACCACTGGACTGAACAATAGGTGTGTGGCTGTGATTTATAAATATGTTAACTAGAAAATCTCAATGGTCTCGTTTTCTAAATTATCTCATTTAGTTCTTATGAAAATAACATTTATTTTCATTTTCTGTTGTTTTGGTTGTACTAGTTATATCTAGACAGTCAATCTTGTTTGAAGATGTTTAATTCCAACAAATAGCTATTCCAAAATTTAATTGAGTGGAAGGCCTGGTAATTAACTGTTTATCTGATTTTAATCATTTTCCTCCCCAAATCAATTTGTGTGTAGAAAAATACTCAATCTAACACATCACAGAATATCCCAGCCAATGATTTACTCACGTTTCATGGTGAAATAAGCATAGTTTAGTAATCAGAAAAACATCTGTGTGTAGTCTGGCTGTTTAACTTTGGGCAGATCACTAAGTTTCTCTTGGATGTATTCTCTTCATATATATAAAAAAAATTGGTGTTAATATCGACATCCTCCAGAGATTTTGAGGATTCAATTGAAAAGAGCAAAACTCTATCACAGTATTAAATACATAATTTAGTCCAGTATTTTGCAGACATCATACCAACTTTTAGGGTTACAAAGCTAAATTAAGCCCCTTTCACTGACTTTAAGCCGCTCACACTCTTAGATAAAACAGACATGCAAACAGTGACCACACACTGTGTCAAGGGTGATTGTTCTGGTTTTCTTTGGGACTAGACTGGATGATTTCCTGGGTACGGTATCTATGATGCTAAAATAGGGAAAGTCACAGGCAAACAGGGATGACTGGTGACCCTAATGATACACGCTTTCACCAAATTCTTTGAAAGAACAGAAAAAGAGCATATTTGACTTTGTCTTAAGGGTTTGGAGATGATGTCACATTTGAGTTATGTTTTAAAAGATGGATTTAAAGGAGGTGGGCTTCTTAGTAAAGGAAGGGGTAGGTGCTGAGCACCAAGGATTAGAGAGCATATCATATACTATGCAAATAATTTATTACTGGAACTCAGAGTTGTAGTAGCAGAGACGGCAGAGAGCAAAGTTCAAGATACAGTCTAGAACTGGCTAATGGCACTCTTGAGAGTCTAGGAGTTTAACCTTTGGGCTATAGACAGTATTAGCTAACTTTAATCTGGAACTGACATAATAAAATGGGTTTTAGGGAAATAATTCTGATGTTAAAATATAGGATGAGTTGGTAATAGGCAAGTTAGAAGACTTAGGATCCTGTTAGAAATCTGTTTCCAGGGCATTATGAACAGAAAGGTGGGATGAATTTGGAAAAACTATGGGAATGGAGCTATAGAATAAATAGAGCCTGGTGTCAGATTGAATGTAGGATACAGGAGGCAGGTGGCAGTGGAAGAGAATCTCTTGGAAGGGGTTAGAACAGTAGAATAGTGGAGACATTCAAAAAATTAAAACTATAGAAAGAAATGGGATTGGGTATGAGGCATGGGATGGGTAAAGGCAATTAACTTATTGTTGGCCACATACAAATCCAGATGCATGTGTGAAACACCATCTAGTCAATGATGTCTATCCAGTTGGTAGTCAGAAGTGTCAGTGGAAGAGCTGAAACTGAAGGTGGAGAAGAAACTTTAAATATTAATATTATCTGCACAAAAGTTGTTATTGAATCTATGGGACTTCTGTGAGCTCATCCAAGGAATTATGAGGATTTAGGGAAAGTGTTGAGCATTGGGTTGCTACCGCTAGTAGTCTCTTACTCATTTACTTAGGGACAGGGGATACTGATTTGTGTCCTTAAGGATTGAAGGATTTTGAAATATCTAGTTTTAAGAAAGCTTTTTTCTTTCTTTCATTCTTTCTTTTTCTTTCTTTCTTTCTTTCTTTCTTTCTTTCTTTCTTTCTTTCTTTCTTTCTTTCTTTCTTTCTTTCTTTCTTTTTAATGCTAATTTTTCTCTGCTTGCCAGTTTGTTAAGGGAAAACATTTTAGGTCTTATGTCCACTGATATCCATAAAGAAGGAAAAAAGAAGGAAAAAAAAAAAAACTTTGAAAGGAGGAAAAAAAAAAAACTCTGATTAAACTTAGTGCAGCTGGAGAAAAATAGCCAGAAACTAATTACCTCACACTTTTCTAAAGGACCTCTCAGTTCATTTCTTGTTATTTTGGGTATGGGTGAAAAGAGACAGCAACTGAAATCACCTTTATGTTGCTTAGCCAAAAGCTCAGCATCCTAAGTGTAACTGAGGTAAGCATAACTTCTTTCCAAGCCAAGAATTAAGGCAGTGAATTCAGCCATCAATTCCCATTGCATGTGATATGTAATCTAACAAATTTTCAAACAGGCACTCTGGAAACAATTAAAAGTAAGCAAGCTGCCCTGATCAAAGGCTGCTGATGTTTTAAATTGTGTTTTGGTCACCCACAAGTAGTCTTCCAGAACGTGCCTTGCCCTGTTGGGGCCTGGAGCATAAAAAAAGAAAGTTTTTGCTGTCTTGCTCTGTGTGAGTTTAGGCTGTGGGTCATCAGGAAGCAAACACATTAGGGCTAACAGAAAATAATTGTTTGGTTTATAGTCACTTGGGGTTTCAGCTTGAATCAGACCTCAGCTGTGGTGTGTTAGAAGGGCATGCAATGCTCTGTAAAAACAGTTTGCTGATATGTCACTGTCAAAAGCATATGTGATGTTATTAACTTCCCAAACAAACACTTGCAATTTGTGCCAATTTCAGAAAGATGAATACCATCACGTTTGCAAACTGTACTTGGATTTCCATACAAACCTGAGTGATGTAAATAAACATGTTTTGTGTATTCATTCCAGCCCTGCAAATCCTCCCTGTTCTGAACATGATTTGAAATTTGGTATCATGGGTGACCTTCATCTCCTGTCCAGAGATCTTCACATTTGACCTTCATCTCATGTCCATCGACCCTCCACATTTGCTGTGGCCAGGAAATGAAGGGCCTAGATTTCACTTGGCCCAAGAGTTCCTCCAAGAAACATTTAAATGTTGTCTCTGACTTTAGATAAGACTCTTACTTTGGTTCACACATGTATATTTGGTACTGGGAACTCTTAAATATGATGCAACAATAATATTTTAAAAAATAGAAGAAGGCGATGAGGCAAGACCTATTGGCCCACTTCCATGTCAGTAAACAGACACTCACGCGGTTGTAGTGATGGAAGGAAATGTGACTATCCAGTCCAACTCCTTACAGAAGAGGAGGATATGGCCAAAACAATTTGAGATAATTTACCTACGGTTTCAGAGTTAATTAGTGACAGATCCAGACTAGAATCTGGGTGTTTGAAGTACCACTAACATTCTCTCCACAGCACCATATTGCCTCCATGACAAAGATAAAAGTTAAGAAAAGAAGTTCCAAAAATATTAGCCATGCTGAAAAGAAAAGCCATATTTTAGTTGTATATAAATAAATTTTAAGCACCTAGGATTTATGAAGTTCATTGTGTTATTACTTATATTAAGTTTCAAAAGCTATTAACTTGCATGAATACAAGAATTTTAACTATTGAAAAACTCCTTCAAATGAAAGAGAATATGTGGTAGGTTGAATTATCGATCCCCATTCTTTACTTTGCTAAAGTGTTTTGATACATCCGCACCCTTGCCATGGTCTACTGGTGAGTAGAGTATACCTCCTTGTACCTTTACTTTGGGCTTGACTTGTTTTGGACAAGTCAGGGTTGCCCAAAGCATTGCATGTTAGGACTTGTTTTGGACAAGTCAGGGTTGCCCAAAGCATTGCTGGCAGAGGCTTGAAATGCACTTGCACACTTGGGCTTGCCCTGGTGTGTGCCTGCCTTTTCCCATGAGAACATACCTAGGGTAACTGCTGGTACAACTCACAATCAAGAGTCAACTGTAGCCCAAACCAGCTAGATTAACTGAACTCTAGCTGACCACAGTGTGTGAGAAATCATTGTTTATTGTGAATGCCTTTAAGATTTGGTCATAATTGTTTAAGCAGCAATAGTGTCTGATGCACACTTTTTTGAAATTGAATCCAATTATGTGAGACTTCTTTACTGTGTAAGATTAATAATAAATGAAGCCTTAAGTTTAAAGAAATAGAGTTGGGTAGCAAATATTGCCCAGGTGAGCAATGCTAAGGGCTTTGCTTATTCAATTTTGTACTCTTTTTATATTCCTAAAAGTTTAGTAGTGATACATTTTATAATTAGTCTTACTGACAATTCTCTTCACCAGGAAGTTTGTTAGGGATTGAATATTTGCCCTTAGAATTCATATGGTAAGCCCTTACATCCAAGGTGATTGTATGTGGAGATATGCCCTTTGGGAGGTAATTAGGTTTAAATGAGGTCATGCAGTCTGGTTCTTATGTTGGAATTAGTGTTCTTATAAAAAGAGGAAAAGAAACTAGATATCTCTTCCCCCACCCCCACAGGAACTTTTATTAGCAAAAAGAAATTTGCATAAACTGCTTAGAAACAGAGTTTATTGTTTCCAGAGGTTCAAAACCAAAGTTGCTGTCTGTTCATTGGTGGAGATGCCATTACTGGGCAACATATTATTTGAACGTATGTTCTAAGAACATATTATTTGAGCTACTACAGTCCTAAACAATGTCTATTGAAGCAGGAGATGAGTGAGCGGTTTTTGTAAAGTTCTTAGAAACAGTTCCTATCTCATACACATAAGTATGAACCTCCTCTCATTTGGGCCTTTCAGGTCCTATTTTGTCTGGGTCCAATAACATTGATTTCATCCTGGTATGTGCAAATTTTAAAGTACACAAACGTGAAACAGAGCCTACCCCGAAGGGTAACATGGCTCTATGACCAGCAGAACAGCAGAGGGGTCCACAAATATGTGCTGAGCACATAGTATATTCTCTATGGGCTAAGCTTTGGGGATAGGATTATGAGTAGACATGACCCCTCCCTCTGGAGGACTTACGTCGTGATTGTGGAGAAAGGAACACGGGTAGATGACATTACTATGATGTAGTTGGTAACGAGACAAGGATATGCAAGGCTCACCCTTCACTGCATTCTGGCCTTTGCTGCAAGGCCCCCTTACTCAGTGAGACCTTCTAAGTCACTCTATATAAAATTTCATCTCCCCTGGACATCTCCTAGCCTCCTACCCTGCTTTACCTTTCAGCTCAGAAGCTATATGACACATTTTTAAATTTTACTTATTTTTCGAGTTTATTGTCTGTTTCTCCTATCATAATGTAAAGTTTCTGAAGACAGAAAGCTCAGGCTTGACGTGTACCTATTAGCCTATGACAGGATGGGATGTACAGATGAAAGCAGGTCAGCACCAATGACTTATGTTAATATTGTATTGATGGAATATTTTTGGATATTTGTTCTCCATCAGGGTTTATGACAAGAGCAAGCAGATAAATAAATGACTTTTTCCAACCAGATATTTGACAAAACTCATTTGAACTTGGCATCAAAGAAGTAATCTTACACAATGAGAGTACAAATTCAGGAATTCAAAGTAAGAATCTCAATTATCAGAAAGGTGGCCCTGCTGGGTGGAGGTCTTGAATCTTGAGAAGTAAATCAGAGGGCCCAGGGAGTGTGACATTCCAAGCCCTGTCTCTATGGGCTGAGGTGGCCTAGAGTTCCAACTTCAGTTTCATAGTGTAGGAAATGGTGCCTTGGAAGAGAGGCCATACTTTATTACAATATCCAAACAGAATGATTAGACCAAAACTAGTACTTATCTTTTAAATATGAATGGAAGACATTTAAATAATCAATCCTTAATCATTTATTACAAACTAACACTCTCTGAGCATATGTGGACTCATTTGATCCTTACAAGAAGGATAGTATTTTAAAATTGTTCATTATGAAGGAAAGGTAGAGAGGTTAAGTAACTTATCTGACATCACTTAGCTAGAAAGTAGAAAAGTAGAAAGCATTCATTCATTAGTTGTTTTTCTCATTTGGTAATAAATAAACATTAAGCATATGCTAGCCTTCTGCTAGTCCTAGGAATGTATTGTGAACAAACCCCAAAAATGCTTGCCTTCATGGGCCTACATCTAAGTGTAGGCTAAATTCAAACACAGGCTGCTGATCACTTGAGACTGTGCTTTTAGCAATTAAACTATGAGTGAGAGGGAGAAGAAAGGGTGCGGAAAGGATGGATGGGAGTCAGAGAGAGGAAGGAGCCATTGGCAACTGTGGTTCACCCCACAGAAAAGGCATGAGGAAGTAATTATTTCTTTCTCCCAACAGCCAATGGGAATTCATTAATTCATCAACTAGTCCATTCATCAAACAAATATTTATTGGGTACTTACTGAGATTTTGACTCTGTTCAAAGTGCTGGGGTACAGTCATGAACAAAACACACCAGACCCCGAGTCTAGTAATTTCAGATGGTAATAGAGACTGGGGTAAAGAGTGACTGGGGTTCCTGAGAGCAGCATTCAAACAGGGGTCAGGAGAAGGTATACCAGAGCTGAGATCTGAATACAGGAAAAAGTCATCCATGGTAGAGTTATTCCAGGCAAAGGGGAGAGCAAATAAAAAGCTTTAGGTAAAAAACATTAAGCATTTTTCAGAAATAGAACTGCAGTCTGAAGTTCAGGGGGCGTTTAAGGGGCAAGGGTCTAGCCTGGTATGATAGGAAGGGAGTAGCCAGACCATATGCTGCCTTGATGATTATAGCAAGGGCTTGCTCCTGAGGGGAGATGATAGAATGTTTTTCTCTTTAAATTATTGTAGTTTCTCTCTTTGAAGGCTAACACCCCACAGGAACTATACTAGGCTGCACCTGACCTTCAGTAGATTAATAGAAACATCCCCTGTTAAGCCCAGGAGGAGAATACCCTCACAGACATTATTTTTCTGCTATTGAAATACTCTGGTCAATACTGGGGCAGCCCACAGCACTAGCTGAGGCCATGTGTTCTGTTTTATATGTTGTGTAAGATTTTGCAATTGGAGATTACATAGCACTTTGTTGATAAGATCATTAATGATTTTTCTAGTTGTTATTAATTGTTTTTCATCCATTTATAAATTGTGCCTCAGCAAACTGGCTCCAGGGTATAAGTACAAAAATTGAGCTTTGATTGTAATAAGTAAAGTATTATTAACAAAAGCAATTACAGTTAATAGCTTCAACTAAGGAAAACAAAATGATAGCCTTTAGTACTTTCCCACTGGGTAAAACAGATTAAATCACTTGCAGAAAAGAAAAATCTTTATTCTTGGTCTCACCAAATGCTAGAATATAACTAGACCATTACCTTTAGATATTTCTATCCTTCGTTCAGAAGTAGAAACTAAGGTTTCAGCTACACAGAGTTATTGCTAATTCATTGCAGAGATGAGGCTAGATCATGGAATTAAAGATTTTCATCTGTCTGTCATCTACCCCATGTTACAGATGAGTTGACTGAGTTTCAGAGAGTTTAACTTAACCCTGGTCTTATAGCTTAAAAGTAGCCTAGTGGAGATTTAAACCACTAGGCTATTTTTCTTTTACTCACTTTTTTTTTTTTTTTTACTGTTTTCCCTGAAGTCTATGTTCTAATTAATATTATATGATATTAAAATAATTTCTAAAAGAATTAAAATAAAAATTCTAGTTTATTACATTTCATATTTACTATAATTTCCTACCAAGAGCAATATAAGAGTGTTTACGTTTTTCATGTTTAACAGCATGATCATTGAGGGCAGAGGGTGATTATACAGATCAAATTTCCTCTAGGTAAGTGAGGCTTAGAGAGGTTAAGGGATTTGCATCTAATCACATAGCTGTTAATAGGAGACATGCTATTTAAAGTTAGGTCTCTCTGTCTCCAAAATCCACTCTCCTGCCAAGAGACCTCAAGTCCACTTTACACCGGTTTTCCCTGTTCACATAACAAGATAGTCACGTTGAAGGGAAAGAACAACTAAAAGTGTCTGCCACAAACTTTGTTCCCAGCTCTCTTCTGACTCTCACATAATCTGCACTTCCCCAGGCCTGACCAGCCTTTGGCTGTTTATGGGATGTCAGTCTCACTATTACAAGCCATGCTTTGTTGGCTTTTCTTCCTGCTTGTTCACATAGTTCCCAGCAAATTCTTCTCACTTCTTTTTGGGAGTCCAGTTCATGAGCTCATAGATGTGTCTGTCAGCCAGAGTCACCTTTTAGTTTCTCTGCTTAGCTTCCTTCCGTATGCCCAGATCCCCTGTGAATACCCTCTGCAGTTTGAAGGTGATTGCCCAGAACACCGTTACAGACCTGCTCTGTGCCCCAGTGTTGCTTGTGGGAAATCCCTACACACCATGGAACGACCTTCTTCCCCCCAGATTTTTATCTATAGAGAGAACACGCACAAGGAGCCAAATGGGAATTAAATTATGGACTCGTTAACATTTTGATTGGAACATCCAGTTTTTGCCCAAAGCTGAAAGGGGTAACCTCATCCATCATTCTTATATTTAAAACATGAGGCCCCTCAATGAAAACTTGCTTTTATTACTCAAAGAACTTTAGGTTTGAGCAGAGACCAGTGGCAAGCCATGCTCAGTCTGCTTAGGACATGGAAAATGAGTTCAAAGTGACCACATCCATCCCTGAGAATATGCAGTTCAAGGAAAAAAGGAAAAGAGTACAGAGAAGGCATGGCCCAGATGCCTTTTCAGTGCAGTAATTGTACACAGTGGTAAACACAAACCATCAGGCTCTCACCATTCCTGCCCATCAGATAACTCAACCTTTTAAAAAGGAAGGCAGCGGTGAAAGATGGAGAGACAGAGATGCTCTTTAGAGAGAACAATTGCTGCTGGACATTCCTTCTTTAGGGAAACTTGAGGACATTGACAATGCTGCCAAAGGACACAATGCCACATTTCTCACAGGTCTTATTGGGCAGATGTCAAACCCTAATCTTCAACTGACTGGGGGAATAACTCTTCTGCCCACTTCCATGGGGCCCTTTGTCACCTGTGCCCTGAAACAGCACATACTTGTATCTCAAAGTGCCCTCTGTGAAAGGACTATTGGATCCTCCACTACCTATGACTTGGACCTAGTCCTCACTGCCACGCAGAGGCTTGACAGTCATCCAGGTTTCCCCACCTCTCCCAAGGGAGAAGATTATGAGCCTCCTCCTTCAACCCAAACCACCATGCACTAGACTGCAAAGCCCTCCAAGACCACCTTCTCCTTGCCTGAAACCTGTAGTCATCACAGCCTAGCATCAGGCATAAATGAGCTTGCAGCCCTCTCCGGTATGCTCTCTATCGTCTACCTGCTAGCGGGGTGCTCCAGCCTTTCTCTGAGCCTGAACCCCTCTTCTAACTCTTCTGAGATCGTCACTGTTTTTTTCCATTTCTTTTTGCTCCCTCCTTAATCTTCTTACGTCATTGACCGTGTCCTCTCTTTTACCTGGGGGGAAAAATACACACAAACACAAAACCAAAATAGCCCTAAATCATAACAGCATCTTATTCCTAGGGTGATCATTCATCTGTTTTTCTTTACTTCAAAATCTATCTAATACACCCACCTCTCCTTTGACTTTTATTTACTTTGCTTGCTTTCTGATTATCAACTGTCTGGCACCTACTAGTTACTATCTCTGCAAAAGGTACTCAAAATACAGATAAATCTCAGACCTTGCTCTCACAGCTCTCCCATCTAACTGCAGAGACAGGTAGATCAACAAATACTTGAAATCAACAAATCGTACCCTCACAAAGTTGGGGTACGAACCAAAGAATTAGTTGGTAAGGCTATAGTTTCTGAGTTCAAATTCCAGCTCTGTTGTACATGTGTGGCGTGATCTTGGGAAAATAATTTATTCGCCCCGTGCCTCAGTCTCCTCACCTCTAAAATTAAGATAATATTAGTATTAGTATTAGTAATAATATTAGTATTAGATTAGTATTAGATAATATTAGTATTAGTATTTGTCAAACCATGATTGTGGTAGCAGGTAATGTTTTTTTCCTTTTAAGAAGCATGGGGTGGTAAAGCAGGTCGCAGATACGTTTCCTCCTATGGATTCTTTTCCCTTGAGGTGTGTCCATTTTCTTGTTTGAGGATTGGTTCATGAAAGCCAGCAAATTCCCGCCAATCACCATGGGTTACATAAATGAACTAATTTTATGGATATACTCATGTTTCAGATTGTTTTTCCTCTCCTCCCTCCCAAAATTCTGAGAGTTTCTCATCAAACTCTTTGCCTTGGTCATGTTTATTCTTGCACTTCCTTTTTGGCAGGCATCCAAACCTCGGGGTAACCAAAGAGAGGCTAGAATGTTTAGACGTTATCCCTTTTGAAAAGTGACTCACAGATGAAAAGTGCTTTTTCTGTATTGGAAATATTATTAGACTAACATCTTGTCCATGATTTGGACTATTGACAATTACTGGAACCCTGTGGGAAACTGAGTGTGTGTAAGCCTTCTTCATCTTGTACAAAGTGGAGGTGTGCTTTTGCCTGTGATGAGAACTTTCTCACTTTCCAGTTCTCTGTTACTTGATCTTGTTCTTTTTTTTCTTACCATACAGAGACTGAGCACAAATTTGTTGAGCATGACTCATCATCCACAATGCACCCCTCTGCTGTAATGCACCGATGCTTCCAGAAGAGCCATGTCTTAGCAATATCAAATGCCATTACACAGTCAATAAAGTGTCGGAAAAACACAGTGGGATGACCTCATTGTTCACGTGCAGACGGACTGCCCAGTCTAAGCCCTCCATGTGGCCCGGGTTAGAGTGTTTGTCTGCCCTCCTTCACACACACTTGTGTGTTTGACAGCAGAAGCATGGATGTCGTATTCCTAATAAGGTTTCTTTTCTTTTCCCACATGTTGTAGAGTTTATATCTTTAAGGTTTCTTAGTTCCCTTCCAATTTTGAACTAGACTCATTTATTTTCTGTAAAACTTATCCCCTCCCATCCAACTCTGCTAAAAAAAAAAAAAAGAGTAACAAAACACAGTAATTTCTTTTTTTAGTAGACATTTAGGTATGTGACTTAAAAGGGTATGCACAAATCAGGGAGAGAAATCTTAGTGTCACTAGACATTGTATCTATGATAGTGTGATCTTCTGAAAAGGACCACGTCTTATCTTTCTAGAAAGGGAAATACAGTAGCGAATACATAGATTCTTTAGAAAGATTTGATGGTGAGGGAATTAATGATTTCCCTGAATCTGGTTTAGACGGCAATTTACAGGTCAGCTGGTTAAACAGCCTATCCAGTTCTAGATCTGTAATATTCTTATCAAAGGGTCATCTCTCCTGGCTTGAATAGTCTGAGACATTGGCTCATTAACTTCCTAGACACTAACCAGGACTTGGATAAATATAATTGTCATAAGGTTCTTGTTTATATTAAAGATCAAATCCCTGTGGTTTCCAATTATCAATCCAGACTTTATGAGCATACTTTAGATGAATGATTAGCTTGTAATCAAAGTCAGTTATAAAAATCAGTTCCCTGTCAGTGAAACAACCAAAGTGATCCAGAGTGTAGAGACCCAGTATTTAATTGGCTGTGTGCACTTATTTTTGTATCTTTTCATTAGTGATTACTTGTTATCTGTTAACAGTGTGGACCAAAACAGAGCCACTTGTATTTAAAAAAAAAAAAGGAAAAAACCTGAAAAACAGAGCCTATGTATGCAGATTATCTACGTAGATTATGATATAGTAATATATTTTTCTGGTCCTCATTTTTTTTTTCTTTAGCTTTCTTTTGAGAGCAGCAGTTTTCTACATGAGTGAAATGGCTTCTATTTTTCACCATCTAACATCTTTACTTGACACTACATGAATTTTTCTGGATATTTTCATTGATTTTAATTGAATTGGTGAGCACAGGGACATGGCAGAGAGTAGGGGTGAGAAACCTGGCTCTGCCTCTAATTGTATGACCTTAAGTGAGTCATTTTACTCCTCCAGGCCTCCATTTTCTAATTCTAATTCTAATTAATTCTAATTCTAATGAAATTGTTAATCTAAGTAATAAGCAGAGGGAGAAGCTCTCAGAAGAAAAAGATGTTTATTTGGGAATACAGCATCGCAATGGGCATACGTGTACCATAGTGAACTATGTGCCCATTCAGGGAGGTAAAGGAAGACAATGGTTTCTAAGGGAAAATTTGAGAAGGATTACTTAATTGTTTTGACATGATTATCCTTAGCTACAAGAATAAAAATCAAGGGTAGCGTTAGTCCAAAGTGGGACAGGCAGTTGCTGGGCAGATGTGCTGGCAAAAGTATTTTTTTATATAAGGTTGCCATGCCCTTTGTGCAAGGTTGTGGTTTTGCAGTCTTTTGTGATAGTTTTTGTTATCAGGCATTTATGCTTGAAAATCCTCCTTCCTGGTCTTCTTTGGCTCTGTTTTTCAGGCTCTTTTCTTTTCTTTTCTTTTCTTTTCTTTTCTTTTCTTTTCTTTTCTTTTCTTTTCTTTCTTTCTTTCTTTCTTTTCTTTTCTTTTTTTTTTTAACACAAGTGGCTCCATTTTGGTTCTGACAGCTTTCATAAAATGTTTAAAATAATAAAATTCACAACCAGAGCTATATTGTGACCATTAAACAATTTAATTCCCATAAAGTGCTTTTCAGAGTAACTACTCCAAACTAAGCAGTCAATAATTGCAAGCTGTTACTTAGTGCCTTGGCTAAAATCTCTTTTTGTCATTTGCTTGTATTCTTTTTTTTCATAATTCTGCAATGTCTAGATGAGTACTACTTGTAGGAACAATAAGATAAGCTTCTTTTTGAAAATCTCTGTTCAGTCTTTCTTTAATCCACACATCAACCTGTCTTCTTGCCTCCAAGCACAGGATGCAGCTTGCTATCGAGAAAGCAGACTTGTGCAGGGGTCTAGAAAATGGTCCTGTTCACTCCAAATTGTTTCCTCTAATGTCTAAATTGAAGGACCTTATTAACATGTTCTCTGTAATAAGTTATAGTACCAGTATTTATAGGACATTTAATGTTTGCTCAGTACTAGGGTACTATCTTAAGTATTTTACATGTGTTAACTTTATTCTTAAACAACCCTATGAGTTAGCTAATATTATTATTCTGATTAAATAGATACATAGACGACTCACAGAGAGGCTAAGTAGGTTACTTAAAGGTTACTGTGGACAAGAGTTGAAATTGGATTTGAACTAAACAGTTGGATTTCAGAGTTTGAGCTCTTAACCACTCCATTTTCTGTTCCCGTCTGACTTCCAAAGAATTAGGTTATCATCCCATGAGAATACAAACCTGTCTGTCTGTTTTACAGCTGCATGCTCCATGATTTTTCTAGTACTTGGTGCATAGTAGGTTTTCTTTAAATATTTAATGAATGAATGAATGCACCAAGTATAAAACTCTTTGAATTAATTCTATAAGATCAAGTAGTTAGTATGTAGAATTGGGGAAAGTAATTGAATAAATTTTAAAATAGATGTTGTAAAGATCAGGGAGAAGGATAAAATCTTGAATTTATTGAAATCCTATTGTGATGTATTTCCTGCACTTGCCACTTTTATATTCCTTATGGTTTAATCTTTAGCAATTTATGGAAAAAGTATAGTATTTCCCATTTATACCATGCCAGCTTTTTAGTACATTGGCTTTATTTTTCTCCTGAATAGGAATATGAGAGGAACACAATTGTGTACTCTAGTTTAAGCCTTAAAACCACAACAAGGTCAATTGCCTCATACTCTGCGTGATTGGATAACAAGAATAACAGATGCACTAACAAGCCGTGAAGCTATCAAAAGGTCACAAAGCAATTTAGCAACTAGGCTGAGGTGAACATGGATTTGCTCCAAAGCATTCATATTTACAGCATGCAAAAAGATATACTTATTTAAAAGATCATGCAAAGTTCTGAATCCCCTTCTATTTTATTATATGTCTCTCTCCACTTTCTCCTTTGCCTCACCAGTCCTGATGGGTAACTTAACCCCGTCTTAGATCAGAGATTTGGGAGCATGTGAAGTTACAAGGTCGATGGTGAGTCCCTTTTCTCTCCTTTTTATTATTTTATATTTTTAATTCTCTTTTGACATTACCTACAATGAGAAATCTCCTTCATTTAGAGATCTGGGCATATTTCATGTTGTTCATTTAAACCAAAAAAAAAAAATGCTATTTATGTCTCTAATTAGGAAAAAAATAGTTTCAACTAAAAGAGATTAGTGTAGTATAATGGTTAAGGATAAAAGTGCTGGCAGCTGGATTCAGACTGCCTAGATGGCAACTCTCTTCCCTACTAGCTGAGTGATACCTCACTTTCTAGCATGCACACACACACATCTATCTACCTATCTATCTATGCATTTTTAACTCTGCGTATCAGTTCCTTCCTCTACAATCATACAGCCGCTTTATGGCTTAAATAATTTAATCCCTGAAAAGCCATTGCCTAGCTACACTCAGTGAATTTTAGGTATTATTATTTTTACTACTGTTATTGCTACTTTATTATAATTTTCAATAATGAAATAATGAAAAATGCTTCCCAATTACTATAAATTTTACATTTCTTTTAATGCATCCCTCCTTACTCAAATACTGTAGCTAGCTGATATAAATCTACATCTCTAGCTGAAATTCCTTGCAATCAAATATTCAACTCTTTTTTTCAACTGTTGTCTTTATAAATGTCAGTCTGCAAATACTCATCTGTCTATTTATTCCTGAGTTCTGTCCCCTGAAAGTTTTCTTTTCCTTTCTCCATTCATGAAAGTTTAGTTTCTCTGCCATAAGCCCTTCCAATTATTAGGACACCCACTGGGCCATATTAAAGAGACCCTATACTGGTAACATTGTATAGGAGGAACTGTTCCTGTTTTTGTAAACATAACTCCCGGTCCCCAACATATACATATGCATACAGTATCGGAATTGTATGCATACAATATACAGCTTTGTATTCTTCTGAAAGGGAAATACTGTTAACATTATAAGTACTCTCACTTTATTTTTCCCAGTGTGTGAGAATATAATTTATAAGTATTACACACTAACCAATTGCATCACTGGAGCTCCTGAGAATATAATTTATATTAGCTATGTAATACTCCAACACATGAATCCCAAAAATCATTTGATCAATTTCTATTGAGATATTTATGTTGATCAAAACTTTTTTTGTTACTGATATTATTGTAACGTATAACCTTGCATATGATTCTTTTTGCTATAACTAAGCAAAAGAGTATGCATTATATATATTAAGGATCTTAGTCTATAATGCCAATGTGATAGTTATTAAAATATTTACTTAATAAATACTTATTATTTCTATTTTTGCCCTATTTCTATCTTTGCATATATCTTCTGAACTTTTTTGTCAAGCAAAATTGGGGGACCCAATTGTCCTTATACAGGATTAGGAGATGAACACTGAAAAGAACATTTTAAGGCTATTTTGGCAAATTATCTTGACTTCTGAATGCATTTATTAACAAAAGTACTTTCATAATATCACAAGGTATGTTAAAACAAATGATTTCTTGCTACTTAGTAATTCTAATATGTTGAAGGTGTCCTTTAATTTTAAATAGGTTAGTCCTTTATTGCAGGTGCTCAATTCAGGATACTGTTCCCTTGTCTGACAAGTATTTTGAGGTAGCTTTTGGCTTGGTTCAGGTTAGATTCTGAGAAATCCTGGCATAGCTGTATACATTTAGAGGAACCCTCAAATGAATTTTAAATACCTGTTATAGGTCCATAACAAAACAGTACAAACACCAGTTGTCTGGGCAGCCATGAAACACACTTGATCTTGTTCCAGATGTTTCCTGTGTCCCATGAAACAACCTCTTGGAGAAGAGTACATTTTCAAAAATCTTCCTGTGTTTAAAATTTAGGTGCTAAACATAGACCGTCAGTGAAAATGTAGAAATCAAAGTTCAATTACTCATCCCAGTTGCCCCCTGCAGATGTGTCTCTTTGCCAGATGTCAAACAGATTACTGATTATTATGGTGGCTTTTCAAAGACTCTCTTCCTTTTCTGCTTTTCTTAGACTGTGATACACTTCCTTTCTTTTTATTCTGGGCAGCTGCTTTTATGACATCCTGAACCAGGCTTTGAGAGGTTAAAAGATGGGTCTCCTTTACTTCTCCTTCTGCCTTTCTCCATACCAAATTTCTTGTGGCTGACCCGAGGGAGGGACAATAAAAGGCCAACAATCAGGTTGTCTCCTTGCCTTTGCCTAAGTACTGTGGACATCCCCAAGCCTGAGAAAACATGACCCTGGCTTGAGATACAATGACTTTCCCTTCCGCCGTCTGGAAACCACAAAACCCACACCAACTTCCTCTCCAGGCACAAATACTCTCATTTTCAAATCTCATATTGCTTTGGGAAATGGCAAATCAGACTTTTGGAAATGCCAGACTTTTAGGATTGAGTTTCAGTTGATGGCCTATGACAGTCTCTTTTCCCTATTGCTTTTCTCTCCTTCACAACAGTAGAAACACTTTTTATTCTTCTCTAACACCATAGGCTATGTCCACTTCTCTTTCATCCAGAGATGCTTTATATACCATTGACAGTTTGTGGTGAAAAACTCATGAGAATAAATAATGGTATGAGCTACAGTTTTGAGAATCTTAGAGTATAACCAGGTGCTAAAATATTTTGAAAGGACATAAAACGAGTGAGTGTCAACAACACAATTGGAGGAAGAAATATATACTGGGCCTGAATATCAATGAAAGCCACATGAATGATGTCACTCAAGGGAGTGTGTTAGACCGGGTGCAGTTGGTCTAGGCTAGTCTGCTATTAGCCTGGAGTCCCTCAGAAACAGACACTGAGACAAGGACTTGACTTCAAGTGGTTTATTTGACAGATGATCTCAGAACATAATGATAGGGAAGTAGAAAGGTGAGACAAGGAAGAGATCCAGGTAAAGTGAAAAAAAAAAAAAAAAAAAACAACAACAGTGGGAAGCCACTTAATATGTGGAAAACTAAGCAATTTACTACTTTGGACAACTGGAGCTTAATCTCACTGGGAATTATGGCAGACAGTGTTACATCAAAGTTACCCGAAATGAGAGGTGAGGAAGTCCGATCTGCCATTGGCTTAGGGCTAGACCAAGAGGTATTAACTCTTCAGTACTGCTAGTTGCCTGTACATAGATGGAATTTGCTCTCCCAGACAGAAATAAATAAA
>CAUYRT010071180.1:0-21096 GCA_963574885.1 Lepilemur ruficaudatus
CAGCTTCAAATCTTCATACATTCTAGATTAAAGTCAAGGCAGAATATCCTGAGATTGCCACAAAAGCACTGAAAAGGCTGCTTCCATTTCCAACATCTTATCTTTGTGAAGCAGGGTTTTCTGCAGTGACAGCAACCAAAACAAGATTACTGAGTAGTCTGGACATAAGCAACACACTTCGGGTGTCACTGTCTCCTGTCTCCCACACCCCCAGATGGGAATGTCTAGTTGCAGGAAAACAAGCTCAGGGCTCCAACTGATTCTGCATTATGGTGAGTTGTATAATTATTTCATTATATTACAATGTAATAATAATAGAAATAAAGTGCACAATAAATGTAATGCATTTGAATCATCCCCAAACCACATCCCTCACCCCCTGGGGTACATGTAAAAATTGTCTTCCATGAAACCGGTCTCTGGTGCCAAAAAGGTTGGGGACCGCTGTCTTAAGACATACACTCACAATCACAACAAAGACCTCACATCCTAAGATGTGACTCACAAAGGATCAGACATCATATGCCAAGGAACATACACTCACAAAGAGATCAGATACTGCCCACCCTGGGACATACATTGAAAAAAGACCAGGGACATGCACATCCTAGGAAATACACTTTAAAATCCTGAGGAATAAATCCACAAAGAGAGTAAAGACAATCAAACATTGGAATATATAAGCCCACAAACAGATCAGAGACCACATACCCTAAAACATATATCTACAAATAGTTTGGGATCTCACATCCTGGAACAAACAGCAAGAAACAAATCAGAGACCTTAAATGTTTGACAATACACACACAGAGATCAGCGATATCATTGCCTGGGACACTGACAAAAGTTCACAGACTTCACATGCTAGGAAATATACCCCCAAATAGATCAGAAACCTCATATCCTAGGACACACAACCTCAACTAGATCACAGACATAAAATCCTGCAAAACACACTCACAAACTATTCACAAACCTTGCAGCCTGGAACTACGATGACAAACAAATCACAGACACCTCACATCTGAGGACTATACCTACAAAGAGAATACAGATAACAGATCCTGAGACACATACCCAGAAACATATCAGTGACTGAAATCCTAGGAATACAGCTGCAAACAGATCAGAGAGCTCACATCCCGGGATATACACTGACAAAAAGATTAAAGACCTCACAACCTGGACACACACCCACACATAGATCAGAGACATCCAATCCAACAATATGCATGGCCAAACAGCTCAGAGACCTCACATCCTAGAGCACAAAAAAACAAACAGGTCAGAGACTTCAAATCCTGCCATATACAGCCATAATCAAGTCATACTTCACATGCTAAAAAATGCACCCAGAAACAGATGGTAGACATGACACCTTGCAGCATAACTCCCAAAGAGATCAGATGATGCAAGCATTTTGGCTTCAAATCTTTCTCTCTGTGACCTCTGCTTCCATCATTAATTCACCTTTTGTGACTCTATTTCTGTCATCACATGGCCCTCTCTGACTCAATGTACATAGTCACTTAGTCTTCTCTGACCCTGAAGGTCCTAACTTCCTCATATAAAGACTTATGATTAGAGTGGGCCCACCTGGGTTGTCCATCTCAGGATGCTTACTTAATAATATATCTGCCAATTCCCTTTTCCAGATAAGACAACATATTAACAAGTTCTAGGAGTGAGGTGAGAACATATTTGGGGATACATTATTTGACCAAACAGAACATATATGCACAAACAAAGAGAAATCTCACATCCTGGGACTTTTACCCATGAACTGCTAACAGATCTCACATCTGGAGTCATATACCTCCAAAGAGATCAGAGAACTCTCACTCTGGGAAATATATCAAAAAGCATCAGAGAGCTACACGCTCTGGACATACATCAACTAAAGCTTACAGTCCTCACACCCTGGAAATTAAACCCACAAATACATAAGAGAACTCACTTTCTGGGAGGTACACATCCAAAGAGAAGAGGGACCTGACATGCTAGGATATAGAGAGATCAGGGACCCCATATTCTGGGACAAACACCCCCAAATAGACTACACCTCCAACTCTGAAATACACACACACACACACACACACCCCTAAACACAAAGACCAGAAACAAAAAAAACCACATTCACTGAAATACACCCACAAACAGGTCAGGGACCTCACAGACTAGACATATAACCACAAAAACAATGGGACTCACTCCCTTTGCAAACACCCTGAGGGGATGATACACTCACATACTATGACACACACACCCAAACAGATCAGAGACCTAACTTGAGAAACACACCTATAAACCACACCAGAGACCTCTGATCCAGCAACATGAACCACCCAACAGGTCACAGACCTCACATGCAGAAAACACTCCCTGAAGAAGTATAGGGACCTGCCGTCTTTGGGTATACACCTGCAAGGAGATCAGAGATCTCATGCCATGAGACACAAACCCACAGTGTTCAGAAACCTCACATTGTAGATACATATACCACAATGGATAAGAAATCTGACATCTGCTATAAATACCAACACACAAATTAGAAATCTCATATGCTTATAAGTACCCCCAAAATATCAGAGATCTGACAAACCTGGAACTTATAACTACGAACAGCTCAGAAAACTCACTCCAGGGATGTGCATCCACAGAGCAGAGACCTCACATCCTAGGACATGCATTCAGAATCAGATCAGAGAACTCACTTCCTGAGAGAACCCCCTCAGAGAGGTGAGAGACATCACTCTCTGCTTCATTCACCAGCAAGCACAGAAGAGGCTTCACACCATGAGACAGAGACAAACAAGTAGATCAGGGAGTCTCACATCCTGGGACATAAGCCCAGAAACAGATCAGGGGTTTCAAGCAAAAGGAATATATGCCCACCAAGAGCTCAGAATCCTTACACTCCGGGCTTACCTCAACAGACTAGAGGACTCACATGCTGGGACATTTATACAAATCAGACTGGAGAGCTCCCATCCTAGGACACACACCCTTAAAAAGCTGAGAGCACGAATTCTGGGACACACACCATGAAATAGATCAAACAGATCAGAGACTTAATACCCTGGTTCATATATCTGCACAGAAACCAAAGACCTCTGCCATCAGACACACACACTCATAAATGGGTCACGGAATTCACATTCTGGGATATGCACTGACAATCAGACAGAAACACCACAACATGGGACACTACTGGTTTTCTATTGCTGCTGAAACAAACCATTATAAGCTTTTTGCTGTAAACAATGTAAATTTATATTCCATTTCTGCAGATCAGAAGACTGATGAGGAGGTTTACAAGGTTTACAGGTCAAGGCGTTGGCAGAGCTGACTTCTTTCTGGAATTCCTTGGGGAGAATCCAGTTCCTGTGGGTCGCCTGCATTCCTGAGCTCACGGCCCCTTCCTCCATCGTGCAAGTCAGCAGTGTTTCACCTTCAAATCTCTCTTTCTCTCTCCCTTTCTCCCTCCCCCATCTCTGTCTCTCTGTCTCTCTCTCTTTAGATCCATCTCTCTCTCTCTCTCTCTATATATATATACACACACACACACACACACACACACACACACACACACACACACATATATATGCTATCTCTGTCTCTGTTTATGTTTTCATACCATCTTTTCTCACTCTGCTTCCATCACTACATCACCTTCTCTAACTCCTGCCTTCATGCCTCCCTCATATAAGACACCTGTGATTACACTGGGCCTACCCAGATAATCTAGGATAATTTCCCTGTCTCAGGATGTTTAACTTAATCACATCTGCAAAGTCCCCCTTTCCATGTAAATCAGCATAATCATAGGTTCCAGGGATTAGAAAGTGAACATCTTTAGGGTGCCATTATCTAGCCATGAGACACACACACACACACACACAGCTCACAGACCTTACATCCTGAGTTATACACTTCCAAATAGCTCAGACACCTCTGACATACATCCAAAAAGAGCAGAGAGATACACATTCTGGGACACATACCAAAGAATGCTCAGAGTCCTCAATCACTTGGAATTAAACTCCCAAACACATAAGCGAACTCACCATCTGGGACGTACACATTCAGGGACCTGACATGATAGGATATATGCCTACAAAGAGATTAGGAGCCCCACATCCCGTGAAATATGCCTCCAACCAGATCAAACCTCCAAACCTGGGATATACACAACCAAATTGCAGAGAGAAACACATTCTTAGACATAAACCCACAAACAGGTTAGGTACCTTACAGACTGGAACATGATGTAACAACAAACAGAATAGACCTCACACCCTTGACAAACACACACAAAGAGATCATATACTCACATAGTGTGATGTACACTAGCAAAGAGATCATAGACCTCATGTAAGAAATGCAACCAAAAAGAGATCAGAGACCTCATATCCTGTAATATGAAACTACAAACAGGTTAGAGAACTTACGTGCAGGATATATGCCCATAATAAGTACAGAGACCTGACATCTTGAGACATACACTCACAAACAGATCAGAGACCTCACAACCTGAAATAGATACCCACAAACAAATCAGAAATTTCAAATCATGCATTACATACTCACAATCAAGCCAGAGACCTCATATGCTAGGGAAAAGATCCAGAAACAGATCATAGATCTGAGACCTGGCAACATATACCCATAAAGAGATCAGAGAGCTTGTATTCTGAGACATAGTCCTGAACAGGTCAGAGGCTTTCAAACCAAGGGAAATAACCCATGAAGAGCTCAATAACTTCACAGCCTAGACACATATACACCTCAACAGATCATATATATATATGAACTTAGAGGTGATTTCAAGTATACAGGAGGATATGTGTAGGTTATATGCAAATATGACACCATTTTATATAAGGGACTTGAGTGTCCATGGATTTTGGTATCTGCAGGGTCTTGGAACCAATGCCCCACAGATACTGAGGGATGACTGTACAATATATAACATAATAAATATACATACATATAAAAAATATACGTATATAAAATATATATAAATATATATGTAACATAATAAATATACATATATAATATATATATATCTCAGGAAACAAATCACATATGCTTGGAAATATGCCCAAAAAACCTCAGAGATTTGACAACCTAGAACAATGCATGCCCCGACAGCTAAGAGAACCCACATCTTGGGATGTATATCCATAAACAGCTCAGAGACCAAACATTCCTAGGGAATGCTTTCATAAAAAGATCAGAAAACCCAGATCCTGGGAGAACACCTTCAACACAGGTCAAAGACTTCACACTCTGGTTCATTCATCAGTGAGCACACTAGACATTTCATACCATCAGACGCCACCTACAAACAGATCAGGGAATTCACATCTTGGGATATACACTGACAGACGAATCAGAGACATCACAACCTGGACATGTACCCACAAACATCAGAGGCTTCAGGCCACGGGACCTAAAACCACAAAGAGTTTACAAACTTCCTACCTGGACATACGTACCCAACTAGATCCGAGGCCACACATCTTAGGGCATGGATCCAAAAACAGATCAGAAAATTCACATCAGACACACCCCCACAAGTATATCAGGGCGTTCACATCCTGGGACATATACCAACAAAGACATAACAGACCTCACAACCTGGACATGTAGCCACAAACAGATCAGATACTTCATACTATGTGCTACAAAGCAGCACAAACAGCTACAAACAGATCAGGGAGCTGAAATCATGGGGTATACACCAACAAACAGATTAGAGGCCTCAAAACCTGCACATGAACCCAAAGAGACCATAGACTTTGAACTCTGCAACACATACTCACAAACAGATCAGAAACCTCATACATTACAAACTGATCAGAAAGTTCATATCCTGGGATATATTCCACAAACACTATAGAGACCATACACACCTGAAACATACACGGATCAGAGATCTGAATCCTGCAATGTACAGCCACAACCAAGTTAGAGACCTCACAAGCTACAAAAATACCAGAAACAGATCATACACTTGACATCTGATAAAAGACCCACAAACAGATCAGAGAGCTCATATGCTGGGACATTTAGCAGCAAACAGATCAAAGGCCTCAACCTTGAAACACACCCCCACAAATAGCTCAGAAACTTCACACACTGGATATACAAACCTAAACAGATCAGACACCTAACATCCTGGAACATGTGTAACCAAACAAATCAGAAACCCCATATCATAGGAAATAATCCCAAACAGATGAGAGACCTAACAACCTGGAACATAATCTACAAATATTTCAAAACCTCACATACTGGAATGTACTACCAAAAATCATCTCAGAGATGTCACATCCTAGGACATGCACACACAAACGGCTCAGGAACCACAGATTCTGGGACACACACCCTCAAACATTCAGAGACCTCTCAATACAGTTCATACACCTGTACGTGGATCAGAGACTTCCACCATCGGACTCACAAACAGACATGGAGTTCACACCCTTGAATGTGCACCAACAGACAGAGATTGCCGCTGTAACAAATCATAATCTTAGTGTCATAAAACAACAGAAATGTAATAGCTTACCTTTCTGCAGGTCAGAAGCCAAAAATTGGTTTCAAAGAGCTAAAATCAAGGTGTCGGTAGAGCTAGGTTGCTCCTGGAGGCTCTAGGAGAGAATCCGTCCCCTTGCCTTCTCCGGGTTCTAGAGTTGCTTGTATTCTTTGGCTTGTGGTCCCTTCCTCCATCTTCAAAGCCAGCAGCATTTCAGCTTCAAATCTCTATCTCTTTGATGTCTGCTTCTGGATCATCTCCCCCACTGCAAGATGACTGCTTATTCACATCTGCAAAGGACTTTTTAACATGTAAGGTCACATATTCACACATTCCAGAGATTAGGACATGGACATCTTTCAGGGACCTTCATTCCACCAACCCAAGATATACATCCACTAAGCAGTTAAAAATATCACTTCTTGAGGTATCCATATATAAGCAGCTTGAAGACCCTACATCCTGTGTCATACAATTCCAAAGAGATCAGAGACTTCCCACCCTCACACATACATTCAAAAAAGGAGTGAGGCACATGTTCTGTGTCAAATGCCCACAAATAGGGCAGGGACCTCACACACTGGGACATATAATCACAAACAGAAGACACCTCACGTCCTTGACAAACACACACGAAGAGATTAGAAACTTAACTACTGTGAAATAAAGATAAAAGCAGAATGGAGAACTCATCTAAGAAATTTCCCCACAGGCTGGGTGCAGTGGCTCACCCATGTAATCCTAGTACTCTGGGAGGCCGAGGTGGGAGGACTGCTTGAGCTGGAGTTCAAGACCAGCCTGAGCAACAGCAAGACCCCATCTCTACTGTGAGCCTGTAGTCTCAGCTACTTGGGAGGCTGAGGCAGAAGGATCGCTTAGAGCCCAGGAGTTGGAGGTTGTAGTGAGCTACAATGACGCCACTGTACTCTACCCAGGGCAACAGAGTGAGACTCTGTCTCAACAACAACAACAACAAAGAAACAAACAAACAAGGCAACTGAATACTCCTCCTCACAACCCCCCACCCTTTCAAAAAAAAAAAGAAATTCCCCCAAACAGATGCGAGACTGCAATTCCTGCAATACATACAAACAGATCGGAGATCTCATACCCCAAGACACTCACAAAACAGATCAGAGATCTCAAGTCCTGCAACCTACACCCACAATCAAATAAATGATCTCACATTCCAGGAAAAACAGTTAGAGACTGACATCTTTGGAATATACCCACAAAGAATTCAGAGAGTTCATATCCTGGGATACAGATCCACAAAAATGTCAGAGACGCCAAGCTATGCATAATATATCCACAATGAGTGGCAAACCTCACACTTGGATATATACACTTAAACACATCAGAGGCATCTCATCTTGGTACAAGGTTGAGTATCCCTTATCCGAAATGCTTGAGACCAGAAGTGTTTTGGACTTGGTTTTTTTTTTTTTTTGGATTTTGGAATATTTGCATTCTGGTTGAACATCCCAAATACGAAATCTGAAATGCTCCAGTAAGCATTTCCTTTGAGCATTGTGCTGGCACTCAAAAAGTTTCGGATTTTGAAGCATTTTAGATTCAGATTTTCAGACTTGGGATGCTTAACTTATATATGGATTCCCAGATGAATCACAGATCTCATATTTCAGAAATACTCATGAAACATCAGAGACCTAATGATCTAAACAGAACTCACAAATACCTCAGAGACCTCACACACCGGAACATACACCCCAAATCAGCCAAGAGACCCCACATCCTAGGACATGTACACACAAACAGATCATATCCTGAGATGTACACCCACAAAAAACTCAGCGACAACAAATTTAGGGACACACCCTCAAACAAGTCAGAGACCTCCCCACCCTGGTTCATACACCCACACACAGATAGAGACCTCTCACATTAGACATACACTCACAAACAGATCGGGGATTCACTTCCTGGGATGTTCACCAACAACCAGATAGAGACATCATGACCTGGGACACTATGTTCATTTCTTATCATTATTGTAACAAATCACCACAATCTTAGTGCTGTGATAAACACAAATTTATTTATTATATTACATTTGTGTAGGGTAGAAACCTGAAAATGTGTCTTACAGTACTCAAGTCAGGTGTCAACAGAGCTGTCTTCCTTCTGGAGACTCTAGGGAAGAACGTGCTCCCTTGCCTTTTCCAGGTTCTAGAGCTGCCTGCAGCCCTTCATCCCTTACTCCTTCCTTTACCTTCAAAGGAGATAGCGTTTCATCTTCAAATCTCTCTCTGATCTCTGCTTCTGTCGACACATCTCCTCTGACTCTGCTTCCATCATCATGTCTCCTTCCTTCATTCAGGGCTCCCTGGTCCCATCTCTTTCAATGTACATCTTTGGAGGATGCTTTATTCAGCCGATCACAGACAAATGTGCACAAACAATTAGAGATTTCACGTCCTAGGATATATTCCCATGAATGGTGCCAAGACTTCACAACCTGGGACACATACCCACAAATACTTTTATCATTATACTGCTTTCTCTGACTCGGCTTGTATCATTGTATTGTATTTAGTGACAACCATCCTGTCCCTCTCATTTAAGGACCCTTGTGATTATATTGGACCCATCTAGAATATCCAGGAAAATTTCCCCATCTCAAGATGCTTAATTTAATCACATCTGCAAAGAATCTTTAAACATTAAGGTCGTAACACAGTTTCCAAAGACTAGAACATGGGAATCTTAAGGAGCCTTAAGTCAGCACAACAGAGACATACATGCACAAACAGAGACTTCACATTACAAAACATACACCTTCACAAAGCTCAGAGACCTAAAGTCCTGGCACATACACTGCAAACAGCTCACATCCCTCATCCTGAGTTACACATCTAGAAAGTGATCAGAGACTTCCCATCTTTAGGCATACATCTTATGAGAGCAGACACACACATGTTCTGGGACATACACCCACAAACAGGTCTGGGATCTCACATATTAGGAGATCCCACAAACAGAACAGACCTTGCATCCTTGACAAGCGAAAGAGATGTTTTTTTGTTGTTGTTGTTTTTGTTTTTTTGGTTTTTATTTTGAGACAGAGTCTCACTTTGTTGCCCGGGCTAGAGTGCCATGGCGTCAGCCTAGCTCACAGCAACCTCAAACTCCTGGGCTCAAGGGATCCTTCTGCCTCAGCCTCCCAAGTAGCTGGGACTACAGGCATGTGCCACCATGCTTGGCTAATTTTTTCTATATATTTTTAGTTGGCCAATTAATTTCTTTCTATTTATAGTAGAGACGAGGTCTCGCTCTTGCTCAGGCTGGTTTCAAACTCCTGACCTTGAGTGATCTGCCCGCCTCAGCCTCCCAGAGTGCTAGGACTACAGGCATGAGCCACCGCTCCCGGCCCTTTTTAGCATTCTTTATAAAACTAGTGATTCGGCTGGGCTCAGTGGCTCACACCTGTAATCCTAGCACTCTGGGAGGCCAAGGCAGGGGAGGATTGCTTGAGGTCAGGAGTTCAAGACCAGCTTGAGCAACAGTAAGACCCTGACTCTACTAAAAATAGAAAAAAATCAGTCGGGCATAGTGGTACACACCTATAGTCCCAGCTATTCAGGAGGCTGAGGCAGGAGGATCGCTTGAGCCCAGGCATTTGCAGTTGCAGTGAGCTATGATGATGCCACTGCACTCCAGCCTGGATGACAGAGTAAGACTCTGTCTCAAAAAACAAAAAAACCCCAAAACTCTAGTGATTCTCAGAATATGCTCTGGGAAATGTGGCCTAGAATGTAAGCTTCTGAAGTAACAGGGACTGTGTCTTGCTTACTGCCCAATGTGGTGCCTCCTGTGTGCCAGGCCCCAAGTGGAACCTGTTGACTAAATCCAGGCTTTTGGTACCTCTGGTGTCCTACAGGCATTGAGCCACCTCGGGAATCTTTCAACCGCTGGATGCTGGAACGCAAGGTGGTGGACAAAGGCTCTGACCCTCTGTTGCCGAGCAACTGTGAACCAGTTGTGTCACCTTCCATGTTTCGTGAAATCATGAATGACATTCCTATCAGGTACAGCCCCACAGGGATGCCCCTGGGCCCTTTGATTTCTGTGCCCAGTCACATATAAAAGTGCTGACTCTGCCTGCTCTCTAACCCAGGTTATCCCGAATCAAGTTCCGCGAAGAAGCCAAGCGCTTGCTCTTTAAATACGCAGAGGCTGCCAGGCGGCTCATAGAGTCCAGGTTGGGCTCCATCTCCTGCCCCAAGCAAGATGGGTCTGTGATCAGATGGGGAGGTTGTAGGCCATCCAGCCACTCTCATGCAGGGCTCTTGTCATTGCTCTTGGTTGCAGAAGTCGGGGCCAGCTCCCAAAGGCAGAACAAGGGCTGCGATGTAAGCCTAGGGGTTGGTGCCTGAGAAGCCAGTGAAAGTGGGATAGGAGGGGTGAGGAGGGTGGAGCAGGCACCTTAACAGCTGGCCCTGTGCAGAGCTGAGCCACCCTTCTCCCGCCCTTGGCTGGCAGGAGTGCATCTCCCGACAGCAGGAAGGTGGTCAAGTGGAACGTGGAAGACACCTTCAGCTGGCTCCGGAAGGACCACTCAGCCTCCAAGGAGGACTACATGGTGAGTGGGTCCCAGGCTGAAGAGGCCAGTTTTAGGGCTCTGTGACCACTTCCTCCAGGAAGCCTACTCTGCCTGTCCATGCTGTGCAGGGTCTCCCCCAGCTGCCTATCCTTGTGTAGTACAGACCTTTGATACTCCTCAGTCCCAAACTCTTGACTATGGAGATGTTTCTCTAGGCTCCTGGCTTTCTCCCAAAGAATGTTCCCGTTAACATTCTTAATAGAATCCCATGCTTGGCCACACACCACAAGTAGCTGCCTTTTCAACTTAATGAATGTTTAGCATCTCCCTTGAGTAGATTTTTGGAAAGAGATTGACAGACTTTTCCTGTGTGTATGTGTTCATATCATAGTTAAGAGCTACCATCAGGTTCAGTTCCCTACTCTTAATGTATCCAAGGCGATTCTGTTTTCTGGCCAAAACCTATCACTTCTTAAACCTCTCCACCAGCACTAGCAATGGGCTTTCTTTTCAGGACCATTTTTCACAAGAGACAAGGTTTCGCACTTCACGATAGTAACTGTGTACTTGACACGTAGAGAGTGACGAAGGTAGGTGTGCTCACTAGCCAGAGTGACTCATTTCACTCTTCAGTTTTACACGTGTGATTCAGCAAAATTACAAATGCCTACAGTCATCCCTGCAAGTAGCTAAAAGCTCAAATTTCAAACCTGCAACAACCAAGCACCCCGTTTAAGTCATCTGTTTCCCCAATAGACTGAAAATGCTATAAGCTAGGACTGTGCTGGTTTGTGGTTTGTCTGTTTCTCCAGTAATTAAGGGAAGTAGCACAGTGTAACCCCAACAAAAGCTTCTGGCATTTATTGGACACTTACTATACGGCAGGGGCTTGGTAAGCCCTAAGGGGAATGATCACATTTAATATTCAAACTGCCCTGTTAGGTATTTTGTGTTCCCTTGACACTGTGGAATAAGATTCAGGGAAGCCAGGGGATTTGTCCAAGTGACACAGCTAGTAAGTAGCAGAGCTGGTCTCAAACAAGGACTGCTGGAATCCAACACCCCTACAGTTACCTGCCAGCCCAGCTGAGGCCCTCTGGCCTCCACTGGTGCCCTGATCAGAAGTGTCTCCTCCAGGATCGCCTGGAGCACCTTCGGAGGCAGTGTGGTCCCCATGTCTCTGCTGCAGCCAAGGACTCCGTGGAAGGCATCTGCAGCAAGATCTACCACATCTCCCTGGAGTATGTCAAACGGATCCGAGAGAAGCACCTTGCCATCCTCAAGGAAAACAACATCCCAGGTAGGCAAGGTGGTGGGGAGCCAGCTGCGATGCCATCAGCTCTATCCCTGACGCCCTGATGGAAGGAACAAGTGAGGCTGAGCCTCAGGCCAGGGACAGGTTTGGGGCAGAACCTGCTGTCCTTTGGCATGGGGGTTTCAGCACTCCTCTGGTAAATGGAGAAGTGATGAGAAAGGGGAGCCAGAAGTTGGTGGAGAAAGATGGGCCAGGGGTAGGTCGTGAGGTGGACCTGGGTTTACATCCATTCTCTGCAAGCCTCGGTTTCCCCAGACGGAGGCATCACACCTGGCCACAGCATTGTGACAGTATTTAAGGTAACTCAAGCAAACCACCTGGCCCCAAAAGATCCCCAAATAAGGTATCATGACTATTATGATAAAGGGGATGCAGTGCTCACACTTCTGCCTGGCAGCAAGACCCACAGACCTGAGCCTACCCGCCTGCCAGGCCCCAAGCACGGCAGACCGCGGCCTGCTTCAGTACTGAGCATGCTGACACAGACCATTGGTTTCTGGCCCTGCCAACTGCCTGGTTGGTTCTTGTTTTGAATGGCTTTTTGTTCCCTTTTTACTGAAACTGAACCACAGTTTACTGAACCGTGGAACGAGACTTCCCCCCCGTTGGTATGAAGCAAGTGTGTAAAGCACACAGTAGGCACCGAGGCTGCCCAGAGTGAGACTGAGCAGCGTGGGGACAAGGCAGCCCCTTATGGCTCTCTCTACCCACAGAGGAGGTGGAAGCCCCCGAGGTGGAGCCCCGCCTGGTGTACTGCTACCCTGTGCGGCTGGCTGTGTCTGCACCCCCCATGCCTAGCGTGGAGATGCACATGGAAAACAACGTGGTCTGCATCCGGTATAAGGGAGAGATGGTCAAGGTCAGCCGCAACTATTTCAGCAAGCTGGTAAGAGCAGGGGTGGGGAGGAGGGCCCCAGCTGATGGCGTGAGTTAGGGCCTCGGGTCTTTTTGGACCAGAGTCCCAGCAGGAGACCAGTGACAAGGGCCTGAGGGACCCCTTCTGAAGCCTACCGCTTTCTGTCCCACAGTGGCTCCTTTATCGCTACAGCTGCATTGATGACTCTGCCTTTGAGAGGTTCCTGCCCCGGGTCTGGTGTCTTCTCCGACGGTACCAGGTACAGGCCTGGCACAGCCGGGGGAGGGCTCCCCTGGAGGGAGCTGGGAGGCCGAGCCCCAGGTGCTGACCGTGGCCCCTCTGCAGATGATGTTTGGCGTAGGCCTCTATGAGGGAACTGGCCTGCAGGGATCGCTGCCTGTGCACGTCTTTGAAGCCCTCCACCGGCTCTTCGGCGTCAGCTTCGAGTGCTTCGCCTCCCCCCTCAACTGCTATTTCCGCCAGTACTGTTCTGCCTTCCCCGACACAGACGGCTACTTTGGCTCCCGAGGGTGAGAGCCAGGGGCTGCTGGGCCCCCACCGCCCAGGCCTAGGAAGCTGTCCTCCAGAGCACAGGTCCCATCCCGGCCAGCTGCTTCCTGATGCTTTAGGGCTTTGGAGTCAGGCAGTCCTGAGTGTAGCCCCTGCCTCCACCACTTACCAGCTGTGTGACCTTAACCTCCGGGAGCCTCAGCTTTTCTGGCCCTGTGGACAGCATGTGACACGTCCTAACCTGGCCTGTGGGTTCCTTAGCTCAGGGCTGGAATAGGAACACGTGGTTCCAGGCCTTGAGAGGAATGAGACATGGAGACACAGACCTCAGAAACCTTATAAACTAGGAGAGGGAATGCAGAGGGAGCACAGACGAAAGAGAGTGCTGTTTCCCAGAGGAAGAAATGGCCAAGCAATCAAGAGAGCCAAAACTCAGCACCCTGGGGAGTTCCTGGGTGTGGCATATTCTGTGGTGGCAGTGGGCTCAAACTGGATCTGAACTCCAGCTCCTCCAGCTCGGTGGGCGTAGGCATCCAAGCCTGAGCCTGTCCTCATTCATTCAATGGAGATGGTTAGACCTTGTCCTAGGGTAAATTAAGGGTGGGCGCTGGTCTCTGGCCTGACCAGGGCTCTCTCTAGCATGGCTGCCTGGGGTAGGGGTGGCACCAGTTTCTGGTTGAGGGACTGAGTCCTGATGGGACTTTAAACACTCACTTGTGTCCCCAGGCCCTGCCTAGACTTCTCCCCGCTGAGTGGTTCCTTTGAGGCCAACCCTCCATTCTGCGAGGAGCTCATGGATGCTATGGTCTCTCACTTCGAGGTGGGTGTGCTGGTGCTGCTGGGGTGGGGGGCAGACAGGATGGCCAGCCACCTTGGGGCAGCCCTTGATGTCACCCTGGTGCTCTCTCCCACAGAAACTGCTCGAGGGCTCGCTGGAGCCGCTGTCCTTCATCGTGTTCATCCCCGAGTGGCGGGAACCCCCCACACCAGCGCTCACCCGCATGGAGCAGAGCCGCTTCAAACGCCACCAGCTGGTCCTGCCTGCCTTCGAGCACGAGTACCGCAGTGGCTCCCAGCACATCTGCAAGAAGTGGGTGCCAGGGAGGGCAGGGGAAGGAGGGCCGGGATGACCAGGCAGGGCTGGTCAGGCCAGGCCAAGCCCCACCCTGAGCAGCTGCCTTTGCCCGCAGGGAGGAAATGCACTACAAGGCCGTCCACAACACAGCCGTGCTCTTCCTACAGAACGACCCTGGCTTTGCCAAGTGGGGGCCGACGCCTGAGCGGCTGCAGGAGCTGAGCGCCGCCTACCGGCAGTCAGGCCGCAGCCATGGCTCTGGCTCTTCCTCATCCTCCTCCTCGGAGGCCAAGGACCGGGACTCTGGCCGTGAGCAGGGCCCTAGCCGCGAGCCTCACCCCACTTAACACATCCTGCGGGGAGGAGGAGCCCCAGGGGTGCTGGTACGGACTGCTGGGACTCGGGCCTGTGGGAACTGAGTGGACTCCAGGGCCCTCCTCCTGGGTGGCAGCAGGACCCCAGCTGCCACTGACATAGGAAGATGATGGCTCTGCTAGGGCTCCCCCTCCCTGCCTTTATCCCCCAACTCACCTCAGACTCACTCCAAGTCCCCTGTAAATAGGCCCCATGCCTTCCCAGCCCCACCCTGTTCCCATCTTGTTTCATTTGTAAAACGAAATACAGAAACCCCTCCAAGAATGTGTGACGGTCTTGAGGGCAGAGAAGGCCGAGGAACTTGGGGCTACTTCTGGGACCACACCCCTCTACATCCAAGTTCGCCTTCTCATGACCCCTGGGCCTTCACACCCCATCCCAGGGTCCCCCCTGCTGGGTCCCTGTGGCCTGTGCCTGTGACCAGCAGGTCTGAGGAGTCCAGGGCCCTGCATCACCTAGCTCCAGACTCCCGCAGCTGGACTTGCACGGAGGCCTCTGGGGAACAGGGAACTGGCAGCCATATCCTGTCCCCAAAGCCACCACAGGGAGTGTTGTTTCATAGTTGAGGCTCGGGAGAAGAGCAGCCTAAGAGCCACAAGGCTCTCTGTGGAGCACCTGCTCCCTGAGGCCGTCAGGGATCAGGGTCTGAAGGTACGTGGTGGGCTCTCCTCGCCAGCTCAGCCACCTCTTACTGCCAGGTGTCTGCGCCAAGGGTCTGCCCTGCTGCCGGACCGCTGTACTTACAGAGGCAGGGCAGGATGCTCCGCGGAGCCAGGCAGCCTCCGTCTCACAGCCCACCTGCGGTGGCTGCAAACAGGCTCCTCCTCCCTTCTGCTTCCCAGGTCCTGGCCTGGTTTAGGCTGCAGCAACAAGTGGACAAAGCAAGCTGGCCAGGGCTGGACTCCTGTCCCTTTATTGAGACTGAGAGGCCAGTGGGTCCATCCAAACAAAAATAAATTTCTCTCCCAAAGCCTGCCTGCAGGCTGGGGCACCCAGCATGTCCTGGCTGGGGCCCATGGCTGCCCCCCAACCACAGCAGCACAGGTCTGGCTCCCTTGGAGTGACAGGATGCTGGCTGCCCAGTATCTGGAGCCCCTAAGTGGAAGAGGGAGGTGAGTCCTCGTGGGTCCCCCCTACCCCTAGGAGGGATGGCCCCAGTATCCACAATCTGCGTTGGGCCCTTGGGGCTCAGTCATCGTTCAGGGTGATGACGTCGTACTCGATGCCCTGGTGCTGCAGCTGCTGAATGTGTTCAGGCACTGCCTCCTCTGTGCCAAACAGGCCCTGGGCTTGGGCCATGGCAGCATCAGCCACTGCTGCCGGGGAGGGGAAAGCATGGTGAGCCTGAGGCCAGGGAGCTGGGCCCAGCCCCCATGGTCCTCAGGGTCCAGCCCCCATACCTGTGACAGCTGAGTGTGCTGCAGCCTCCAGTTGAGCCTGTGTGACAATCTGCTGGCCTGGAGACACAGGCACATACTGGATCTAAAGGGGAGAAGCTGGTAAGATGTGGGCCTGGGAGAGCCCTGCCCGTGCCCCAGCTCTACTAGGTCTCCCCAGGTCCTACCTGGGATTCCTGAAGGAATGGGGCCCCTTGTTCATACTGGATATGTGTGATCTGGCCCTCCTGAACCTGGAGAGAGGAAGCCAGCCTGTGATCCTTCCTGGGAGCAGGCTGTGCAGCCCTCCTCCAGACCCCACCCTTCCTCCAGGCCTCGCCTACCTGGATGTGATGGCCCTCGGGGACCACAACATATTCCTGGGGGAGCAGGTGTTGGACACCATCCTGGGAGATGATGTACTGTACCTGAGGAAGGGTCGGGTATAGGCAGGTGCTGAGGCCCCCTGCCCCCCGCCACCAGGGGCTCAGCTGAGCAGGTAGAGTGAGACACCCACCACCAATAGCTCACCTGGTTATCAGAGGTCACCAGGTGCTGTACTGTCTGGCCATCTGCTGTGGTGATCTCTTGGATGTAGGTGGCTTCCTCCTGCCAGGGCCAAACCAGCTCTAGCCTTGGTTCTGTCTGCCCCCACCTCTGCCCATAGCCTGCCAGCAGGGCCCCCCAGTCCTGGCTCTTACCTGATTGGTCACTGTCTGTTCCTGGGCCACGATGATGTGTTCCTGGCCCAGTGCCTGCTGTAGCCGCTCTGGGCCCAGGACTCCGTGACTGGACTGGAGTGCAGCTGGGCAGAGAGGGGAGGATGTCACCCAGGACTCACACTCTGGCCCAGAGGTGCCTCTGGATCCACCCTGGTGCCCACCCCATGGCCCTAGGGGCAGCTCACTGTGTAGTGTGGCCAGTGTCTCGTCATCACTGTTCAGGATGATGGTCTGGGTGGGAGTCTGGGTTGGGGCCCGGGCTGTAGGGGTCCCTGACTTCCTCCCATCAGGACTGTGCAGCCGCTGGATGTGGAACTTGAGGTGTCCGTTACGGTTGAAACTGAGGGGGACGGAAGAAGGCTCGGGGCGGCTCCACCACGCGTGCCCAGTGGCCCCTGCCCACCAGCACCCGGCCTCACCGCTGCCCGCAGAGGTGGCACGCGAAAGGCTTCTCCTTGGTGTGGGTCAGCACGTGCCGCCGCAGGTCCTTCTTGTTCTTGGAGGCGAAGCTGCACTGGCTGCACTGGTGGGGCCGCAGGCTTGAGTGCTGTGCCATGTGGGCCTGCAGGGGGCCACCAGCTGGGTCAGGACAGATGGCAACAAATCCCCGGGTCCCTGCAGACAGCTGGCCAGGGAACCCCAAACCCGGTGTGCCAACGAGCTGGGCGAACAGCACAAACCAGGTCAAGGTCTGCTGCCGCTGTGTTGTGCTGTAAGCAGGACCCTGGGAAAATTCTATCCCAGCTCACAGACTCAGTTTATCCATGTGTAACTTAGAAGAGTCGGATGAGGGGACCTCTGAAGGTCCCATCCAGCCCCATATTCTAGGGCTTAGTCCTACCTAATGGGGCCTCAGTCTCCCCTCGGGAAGGGTGGTGCTCTGGGCCCTGCTCCCCCCACTGAGCTCTGGGAGGATGGCCACATCGGAAAACTGGAAATCTCAGGCAAACGGGGATGGTCTGTGGACCTGCCCAAGCACCTGCCTCGCTCGCCTTCACACTGGCTCCCCACCCACTGCCCTCAGTTCTAGACAGCTCCAGTCGTCCCAGCCACGCCTCTTGCCACCACACCTCTGTGCCTTCGCTGCTGCAGGCCCAGCTCAGCCATCCCTCCTCTGTGACGTCTTCCCCAGCACCCCATGTCCAAATGACTTGCTCTCCATGTGTCTGTGCTCCCTGCCCTGCGCACTTGGTTCACGCTGGGGACACTGTCTGCGTTAGTCAAGTAACGTCTGGTTTGCCTCCCCACCAGACCAAGCTCCCTGAGAGCTGGGACCTTGCTGAGTCATCTCTGGCCCTAGAGGGGAACAGAGGACCTGGCTTCAGGGGGCGCTCAATAAAGGTTTGTAATGCAAATGAGTGGCCCAATGAATGACAGCAGAGGCAAGGGGGTAGGGGACACCTACCCGGACTTCAGGCCACTGGCGAGCACTGAAGGGGCAGTCAGGGCACTTGAAGGCACTGGGCCCAGCGTGGGCCCGTTTGTGACTCTCCATCTCTGCTCGGCCAGGGAAGGCCTCGGCACAGATCTTGCAGGAAAACTTCTTTGATGCTGCAGTGGCTGCAGATGGCGGTGAGGAGGGCACGACCAGGCCCAGGGCTTTGCTGGCTGTAGGAGGTGGGGAGGCAGAGCTCTGGGGGTCCCCCACGTGGTGGGTCTTGGCTGGAGAGGGGGGCTCAGGGCCATCTCTGGGCAGCCCTCCACACTGCAGCAGGGGCCACTTGGCTCCAGCGGCCAGAGCGTCCGGAGGGAAGGAGATGGAGCCATCTGCGGTCAGCTGTGGAGAGCCCAGGAAGCATGAGGTGCCGAGGGGGGGGGTGGAGCCAGGGGACAGGGCAGTGGCGGCTACCCCAGCCTCACCTCGATGTGGTGCAGCTGGGTCCCGTCGGCAGCCATTATGTAGTGGGTGCCAGCTTCCTTGAGGGTGTCGCTCACAACCACAGCCTGGGCTGCCTCCCCTGGGGGCTCCTCGCTGTGGGCACAGAGAAGGGGCAGGATGAGGCAAGGCTCTAGGACAGGATGGAGGGCCACAGGAGCCCACTCCCTGGACAACACGCATCAACTGAGGGGTGCCCACCACCACAGATGCACTCGAGCTGAAAGGACCCAGGGATGATCATTGCTCTGCCCTGTCAGCTGACCCTCCACTGGCACTCCTGTAAATGGTTACCAAGTGTCTGGGGCATAGCATCCTGTCTCCTTGGTAAGCATGGCATGGGGGGCGGGGGGCAGCGAGGTAAAGGGCCTCAGTGGTCCAGCCCAAGTCTGGCCAAGTGGGACAGGAGAAGGCCAGGCTAACAAGTAGCAAAGGAGGTGGAGCCCCCACCATGAGCCTGGTCCCTGGGCAGGGCTAGCAAGGACATGCTGCTCAAGAGCAGAGGGCAGACGCTGAGAGACCTACCTGCCCAAGTGCTAGCAAGGGAATGGGCCCAGGGATCCTGACGCCCATCCCAGCTCAACAATTCGGGACTTGGATTCAAAGCTCCTTCAGATGGCCTAAGGTTCACCAAACATAAATATTCCTCTTGCCCAAAAGTGGCTCATTGTAGGGAAGCCAAATGCGGGTGCCAGGTCTCAAGTGCCCGCAAGGAAGCCTGGGCTTGCTCCAAATGTTAGAACCAGAGACCATTTGGGATCATCTGAGACAAAGAGCACTTGGGTGTGGGAACCAAAGGGACCAGAGTTCAAATCCTCCCCTACTGCAGGTCTGACCTTAGGCCAGTTGCTTAACCTCCCTAGCCTGTTTCCTCGTTTGTAAAATGAGGGAAAAGTTGATCTCAGGAATGGTTTAGGTGAGATCAGGAGCTCAAGTGCCTGGAACATCTAAGTGGCCCCAAAATACTGGCTCCTGACCTCCTGAGGACAAACTCTACCACCACCCAATCACTTGATATATATCAGGATTTTTGCCTCCTGCCAACTAGGTTTGGGTGGCCAGGGCTCAAATCTGACTGCCCCCAGCACACCTATACGAGGCTGAAAGGGGCCTTGCGGGCAGCACGTCTCACCTGTAAGGTGTGCCAGGAGCTGATGTCCCCTCCTCCATAGGAGGTGCTGTGATGACACTGTAGCCAGCCCCACCAAATGGACCTGGTGCCAGGGTGATCTGTGGTACTTCAGGGGTGCCTAGCTGGCCTTCAGCTGCCACACTGCCCCTGGGCTCTGCCACGTGGAGGGTTACCACCTGTGGTGTGGCATCTTCGGGGGAGGGCTGCTCACCAGGGGATGCTAACCCTGCTTCCACGTCCTCCGACTTCACCACGGCCACCTGCAACGGCATCAGTGGGCACAACGGGCAGGGTCTGTGGCAGAGCTGGTGTGCAAGACCCTTCTCCATCTCAGTGCCTCGAAGCTCACCCACAACGGACAGACCCAGTGCCGCCACCACTCATTTGCACACTCCTACCTTTTTCTAAAATATACTCTGGCTTTCCAAATCCCACTCAGCAACTGGAAATAGACCAATAAGAATAGGGCAGGCCAGGCTCAGTGGCTCACACCTGTAATCCTAGCACCCTGGCAGGCCGAAGTGGATCACTTAAGGTCAGGAGTTCGAGACCAGCCTGGGCAAGAGCGAGACCCCATCTCTACTAAAAATAGAAAAAATTAGCCAGGCATGGTGGCACATGCCTGTAGTCCCAGCTACTCGGGAGGCTGAGGCAGGAGGATCACTTGAGCCCAGGAGTTTGAGGTTGCTGTGAGCTAGGCTGATGCCACTGCGCTCTAGCCTGGATGACAGAACAAGACTCTTATCTCTAA
>CAUYRT010071181.1:0-19907 GCA_963574885.1 Lepilemur ruficaudatus
ATGGATTTTTCCACTGATACCTGTATAAATACAGCTTAAAAAATAAACTTGGTGCAGTTGTCCACAGAGACACTGTCCTCCCGTCCCCATCTTTGTTTGTCTCTTTCTTTTCTCATCCTCACCCCCCAACGCCAGGATCCATACGTCGCCGGCTGGCTCTGGCAATTAGAGACGAATCATCATTGGGGCCAAGAGAAAGAAACATCTTGGAACACTCTGAGGCTGTGCTCCTGCCTCATTTCCATCCAGGGAATCTGGACAGTCCACATCTAGGGTTTTGGTTTGAAGCAGTATTCAATTAGCTGAAGGTCTCTGTTATCAATTCTCTTTCCTGGTTGTTTGTTCATACTCAAGAAACCTTTTGTTTACTCAACATATATTTATAGAATGTTCATTGCACACCAGGGGATTTTCTGATACTGAGGAACAGCCATGAAAAAAGACAGTAGCCTTATTTTAGGCTTGTTGAGGCTTATTAATAGATTGTAAGCCTCAATGTGCTTGTGATCTATTGAGGAGGCAGAAAACAAACAACAAAACAACAATAGCAAAACAGATAGCTTCATAATGAGGTAAGTGTTATGAAGAAAATTATCAGGATAATATAATAAAAAGTAATTGGGAGGTGGCTATGCAAGGGAGTATTTTAGGTAGGGTGCTCAGGACAGATTTCCAAGATGAAATGGCATTTATATTTGAGCTGAGACTTGAAAGTTGAGATAGCCATGTGAGTTGCTGGAGAAAGGGCATTTTAGGCAGAGGAAACAGGAAGTGCAAGGGCCTTGAAGTGGGAAAGACCTTGAATGTTCAAGAAACAGAAAAGGGGTCAGGGTGGCTGGAGCACAACACGAAGAGAGGATGGGATAAGACAGGGCTGGAGAAGCAGGAACTAGATCATGCATGACTAGCAGGGCCTAGGGTGAAGAGTTTGTATTTTATTTTGACAGTAAAGGAATGACTTTGCAGGGTTTTCTTTCTATTATTATCTTTAACTCTTTGTTACAAAATTTTGAAACTTACAAAAAAATAGAATCTTGCAAAAAAACCCCCAAACAATAAACCCTAATATACTTAGCACTCAGTTTAAAAAATTATTACCATCTGACAATCTTGGTTCACCAATACCTCTTACTCCCCCATCCCAGATTATTCTAAAGAAAATTCCAGATATAGTTTTATCCATAAATACTTCAGTATATCCAAGAAATAAGGACTCTTAAGAAAACACAATAGGACTATCTTTATCACATATAAGAAATTAACAATAATTTATTAATATCATCAAATTGGACATATGTGTCTTCTTACAGTTGGTTTGGTTGAATCAGATTTCAAAATGAATGGATAGATAGATTTCTGAAATCTATAAAAGTTCCCACAATCTTCTCTCTCTCTCTCTCTCCACTTATTTGGTGAAGAAACCAGGCCATTTGTTCCACAGCATTTCCCGCCTTCTGGATTTTGCTGCTGCTATCTCCATGGAGACATTTAACATCTCCCCCTTCCTCAGAATTTCCTCTAAATTGGGAACTATACATAGAAACATAACGAGATTCAGTCTCAAGCTTTTGGCAAGAATATTTCATGATGGAGCTGTGAACTGCCTATCCCGTCACTTCAGAAGGCACATAATGCCTGCTTGTTTCTCTGTCCTTCACTTGATGTTAAGATAGGTTAGCGGCTTCAGGTGTTGACAGCCAGGTAAAACCAATATAATCAGGAGAGTGGCAAGCCATGATTTATGCTGCAAAGATCACTCTGGCTATTATGTGAAAGTGTGGTAGGTAGTAATGGTAATTAAAATATTTAACAAATTGTACAGTGTGGTCTCTGAGCAACCACAGAGGACGGTTACTACTACCTGCTGAATCTCTACCCTAATTGGAGGGTGGAAGCTTGAAAGACAATTAAAAGACATTTGCTGTGGTGCAAGTGAGAGAGGATGGTGACTTGGACCAGAGAGGAGGTAGTGGAGATGGAGGGAGAGTTAGATTCAGGAAGGTTTGCAAAAATCTAGGGGTGTCCAATGCATGGGCTCACCAAACTAGATCTATCATTTCAGCCCAGCGACCAGGTAATTAAGGGACTTCTGATTTGAACTCCACTCACAATTATTTTTACTGGGTTCTCCTATGATGACCCTAGAATAAAACCTGATTCTAGAAACAAAGAGGTTAGTTCTCACAGCCTTTTTGAGATATCAACTCAATGTATCATTGATAAAGTAGAAAAAAAACCTGCTAGATTTCTCTTTAAAGAAAAAGAAAAGTATTTAAGGAAGCAAAACATTGATACAGTGTGTGTCTTCTGAGGAAAGGAGGAAATTTATGAAGTATATAGACAATAATTTTTATGTTTGCAATTTGTATTTATTGAAACAAAGGGAATATCATAAGTGTGAAATTCACTAATGGGATGTCTAAGGCTGCTGCTTCCTGCTTAGCTCCTCTCCTGATGAAAAAATGATGTGTGTCATCACAGTGACTTGTCTTTACCCATAAGCAAAGAACTCAGTTGTATTTCCTAGACAAACTGTAACAGCCAACAATATTCACTTTTTTTCTGTTCATGTGTAACCTCTTCGGAATGACCAATGACACTTTGCTACTAAGAAAGAAAACTTTTCATGGTAGTAGTAACCACAGGTTCGGTTGATTACTGACATTATTACATTAGTAACATCTTTTGTTCTATACTTCACACAAGGAAAAAAGTGCTGAATGCAAAACCACAACCTCAGCTGTCGGTGGAAATGATAGTTAATGGCACCTCGCTACTACATCAGAGGGCCAATTCTTGGTAGAGAGGATTATCTTGAATGTAGTTTCCAAATCGATGGATAAGAGTGAGATGTAGCAAAAGTTTTATGATCCAATTGCTTATGACACTTGAAAAATAGATTGGTTCTTTTGGTAAGAGAAATTGGTTACAAATTATATAATTAAACATACACACACACGTATATATATAAATTACAAACAACTCAAAAAGGCCCTAGATATGAAGTCAATTTGTGCTTTCTAAAAATTGTTTCAAATGCTACTCTAACTTATGGTGGGAATACTTTGGGGCCTTAAAGTATCAGTGTGGAAATCCTAAAGCCTATACTGGAGAGTTATGGTCATTATAATATCCAAGACAAGTTCTAAGAAATAGTATTTAGTGGAGCACCTTTGAGAAAATAGATTTATCAAATAGTTGGTCAAATTGCACAAACGTCACTGAAACAAAATATATTTAAGACTCATGTGGGTTTTCTGTCACTATATCTACACTGGCAAAGTATAATTTCTAAAAATCTTGGGATAACCTTTCTTTTTCCTCAAGCACCACTTAAAAGAATGCTTTTAGACATATAATTCACTAGGATTTTAAATTTATTAGTCGTTTTTCAAAGAATTTTCTCTGGAGCATTGTAATGGTAAATTCTAAAATTTACTATTTTAAATTTGTCATGTAACAGGACATTTTACTTCAGAGCCCATAATTGGTGACCATAATACTAAACGTAAAAGAAAAAAGAATCAATTACTACTATTCAGTAATGTGGATGTATTAGTGCCTCCATTGGAGCAGCTATGGATAATAATGCTGTTAACAGAAATTTTAGGCAGATTGTGATAACCATTTTAAAGCAAATTTTGCCTGTTTCTTAATGAATACTCCTTTAAGTGGTCCATTGTTTTCTTTTTGGATAATAATTTTTGAAGGGGAGCTTTCTGAGTTATATTACATAGATTCTTCCTTATAATGGGTTCACTCTACTTCTCTGAACTTCAGTTTCCTCCTCACTGAAATGAATACACTCAGTTCAAAGATTCCTGAGTTCCCCATAGTTCTCATATCTCCTACTGGCTCTGGGCATGCTGGGCTGTGAGCACAGGTTGCATTCCTTTCTTCCTTTCTGTGCATGGTTTCTCTTTCTTAGGAGCCCTTCCTTCTATGGCTCCATCTGGTGGCATTCATGCAGACGCCCACATCCTTCTTCCCCAGCTGGTCCAGAAGGATCCTAGAGCTCCTATCCTTCTGGGAAATTAGACCATTGCTCCCTCAACCTCCTGGTAACCATTGGCAGGAGTGAAGAAGGGACCCACAACTCTGTAAAACCTTAGTGGGGTCTTCAATATTCATACCCTCGCCACCACTCTCAGCTTTGAGACCACCAGGGATAACCTCATGATGCTCTTTATTCCTGTTTAAGACAGAGGCCTCAAGAAGCCCAGGACTTCTGGGGGACCCTTCATTCCCAGGCTTTTATTTCCATAATGGCTCTGTACTTCCTTTTCCATGACCCCATCTCCCACCTGTCTCCAACTTGTGAAACCCTTCCATTGTGTCCTCTGGACTCACTGTCTGTCACCAGCAAAATCCCTCATATCTTTAACACTTTCCCCAAATTTCGCCTTCTTACTGTCACTGGCCATCCTCTGGGGACCTGGCTCCCTTGCAGTTCTCTCTAGATGTGGCTGCTCCCTTTCCGTTTCTTCTTGTACTGTTGGGCATGGAGATGAAGGTGGTTTAAGTGTCCTTACTGTGTTTCGTTGGAGTGCTCCCCATTCTCCGTCTCTTCTTCCTAAAACTCTTTAGCTTCTTCCTGCTTTAAATATCACGTCATCAGACTACATCACCCCCCTCCTCCCCGGTGGGCATTGGCTGCTGATCCCTCAATCACTCCTCATTGTAGAAAGATTTTACCTACTGGTTCACTCTCTCCAACACCATCCCTCCCATAAACTTCAGTATCCGTGTTGGTAGTGCTTCCAACATGCCAGGCTCCCCATCCATGATCTCCCTTCCACTCAGGTCTTGCTCTTTCTCTCATTTTAGCCAGCCATTCCCATGAGCAGATTCAAGAACTTGCATTATAATAGCAATGGCCCCAATCCCCACATTATCTCAATGTCAGGGAGTTTGCCCTCTAGAACCTCTCCAGCAACCATTCAACCCCAGTGAGACTGAAAAATCCACTAATCCTAGCATCTTTTAACTGTCCTACCCCCGTTTTGTCTCTGCTTCCCTCATTGTCCAGCCTAAGTTCCATGATCTATGCCCTTTTCTTTCTTCATCATATTCTCCTGGCAAAATCCCAATCATGGCTAAATCCAGCTCTCTGCTGCCTACCCTGGGCTCTGCACCTGGGGAAAGTTTCCCAAGATATATCAGAAATATTTCTTAATAAGACTCACATTACAAACTATATCGATCAAGTCCTGGCAAATGCCAATAATAATGATCATGAATATCATCATTATCATCATCACCATTGTCAATGTCAACATTCTAGCCCACTTCATGCCTGGCAGGGTTCTGAGTGTTTTATAATTCATATCAACATGTTTATTCTTCACAATAACTCTATGAGATAGGTACTATTATCTTCCCTATTTTTAATAGAGGAAAGTAAGGACCTGAAAGTCTAAATAACTTGCCTACTGTCACATAATTAGTGACAGTGGAGCTAGGATCTGAACCAGGGTTCTTTGGGCTTTTAATTGCTACCCCATACGGCTGCCTGACTTAGAATCCACTCAACAAAAAAATGCAAATCAAACAAAAACAAAAGAAAAGAAAAGAAGAAAAGGGAGGTAGATGTGTTTATGCAGCAATGTTACATTAAGTGCAACCCCTGTAAGGATCCAGCACATCAAGTACGTCAAACAGGCTCCCTGAAGATGGCTTCTTGCAGTTATCTTTATATGTAGCCAGCATGAAGTGCTCCCCAAACTCACTGTGCAGATCCTAAGATGTCTTTTTACTGCTTGAGTTTTGCCCTTGTTGTTGAAGTGGAACTTCCTTCCCACTCCGCCATACTCTTGTTGGAGGAGCTCCATGAGCATGACACTCCCGGCCTCTCTCCACCCTCTCATTCACTCTGCCCCTGGTGGGTGACTCCTCTCTGACTGCTGAGTCTGGGAGGGCAAACAGGGCATACACATCTCAGCGCCTTCCTCTTCTCTCTGCTTTTCTCCTGGGAGTGACTGCCTGTGGGGAGCGTGGACTATGTTCTGCTTTCCCCACAGGCTTGGAGGGGGTGTCCATGCTGTCTAGCACCACAAATTGAGTAAGATTCCAATTCTGAGGTTCAGTTTTAGGATTCCCAGCTGCCCACAGATTTGAGCTGCATTCACTGTTATCTGCTTTATCAGCAAAAGGATAATATTTTGCCTTTCCATTTGTTTCATTTTTTTGTCTTATCTTTCATTTGGCACAGAACCAGGAAGAGAAGAGGGATGTTATTTATTGGGTGTCACATTGAACTCTGAAATTCTCTCACCTTTCAGGAAGAAATCTAGCATTTCATTTCCTTCTTGCAGCTTCTTCAAACTGTGCCTTACAAAAACCCTCGGGGCTTGTAAGTCCAAAGAGGTAGTTGAAATAGTCCTCTGTGACCATTTCCTCTGCTGCCGCATGGTGTCGTTGCTGAAGAGTGACCTTACAAGGTATGACAGAGGAGGCTGGCTCAGTCCTTGCACAGACCACTGCAGCTCTCCAAGGCAGGAGATTTCAGTCTCCTCTGATGAACTGCCCAGCGGCCCCAAGTTCGTCTCCCAGCTTTGCTGTTCTTAACGCTCAGCTCATTCAGTCTCCACATCTGGCCACCTCTCGGGTACTCTTGGGCCTGGGAGCGCTTCTTCAGAACTGGTTCCAGCATCTATCTCCTCATGCACTCAACCATTCTTCTGTGTCGTGAGGTCCATTCCAGGGAAAAGACAGCTTTTCCCTTCTAAGACATCAAAATACAAGGGGACAACTTATTCTCCTTGTTTTTTTTCTTTCTTGGTAATAGTGATATTTGCCATATATAAACTCTCTGCTCATTTGCAAAATAGGGATAAAATAGTACTTATTTCATAGACTTGTCAGAGGATTAAATTGGTTAATAAATGTAACTGGTATATATTAATAGTAAGCATTCATTCAGTAATTTGACAATAATTGCTATAATCTTTTTTTTTCTTTTTTCTTTTTCCTGTGTTTGAGACAGAATCTCACTCTGTCACCCAGGTTGGAGTGCCTCATAGCTCACTGTAACTTCTAACTCCTGGGCTCAAGCAATCCTCCTGCCTCAGATTCCTTAGTAGCTGGCACTACAGGCAAGCAACATCACACTCAGTTAACTTTTTTTTGTTTTTTGTAGAGATGGGGTCTCACTGTTGCCTAGACTGGTTTTGAACTCCTGGCCTCAAATGATCCTCCCACTTCAGACTCCCAAAGTGCTAGGATTATAGGTGTGAGCCACTATGTCCAGCCCCTGTTGTTATAATTTCTTGTTAGGGGAGAGACAATGTTTCTACCTCTCTGTGAAATGTAATTGACATGTAGATAAAGGGTAGTTATACTGGGTTGAATAAGGTCCTCCCAAAATTCACATCCATCTGGAACCTGTGAATGTGAGCTTATATGGACATATGATCATTGCAGATATACTCAAATTAAGATGAGGTCATTCTGGATTAGGGTGATTCCTAGTCCAACGACTGCTGTCCTTATAAGAAGAAGGAAATTTGGACACGTATACACACAGAAGGAAGTACAGAGGGAAGTTGGCCATGTGAAGATGGAGGCAGAGAGTAGAGTTAATACTGCCACAAGCCAAGGAATGCCAAGGATTCCAGAAGCTAGAAAGGCAAAGGAAGGATTCTTCCTCAGAGCCTTTGAGGAAGCATGGCCTTGCTGACACTTGATTTCAGACTTCTGGCCTCTAGAACTTAGAGAGAATAAATTTCTGTTGTTTTGAGCTACCTGTTTTGTAGTAATTTGTTATGACACCCATAGGAGAATAATACAGTGATAAAGAGAAAGTATTAGAAATGAAATATTTTAATAAGTCCTCAAATCTCACCTGATATATGTATTACCCTAATACCACATCCACAATTAGTTTGGAAAAATAGCACAGGGGTCATGTTTTAAATCCTTCGGCCTTAAGCAGACTATTTAAGATGGGAGGATCATCTTTCTAAGGTCATCTTTCTAAATCACTCCAATCTCCATCATGGCTTCTAGAAAATTAAGATCTTCAGGAAATAATTTCTGGAATAGAGAAGAGAGATGGTTGAAAATAGAAAAGTGTTAATCCCATTCATATGGACCAAACCTTATAGGGGAATCATCTGTGCTACATCCACACCCCAAAATGAATAAACAGCTGCTTAGGTTCCATGTTCTGAGATCCCCTTACTGACACAGCAGTTTCCCAGGGAAAAAGCGAGGTGCCAGATGGAGAAGTATCCAGAGAATGGGATGCCCCAGAAGTGGCCTAACTCAGCCAAGAGAAACATGAGGACATGAAATGCTTGAAGGGTGGGTGAAGGGCACAAAGAGAGCCAAGAGCCAGGAGTGAATGGGCTATAGATTTACCAGTGGGCTGGGATCCTAAAAGGACAGGGACTGAAAGGGGAAGATGTGTCAATAGCAATAATGAAACTATATATATGCACTTTATTTTTTTGAGCAGTTTTAGGTTTATAGAAAATTTGAGCAGAAAGTACGGAGTTCCCATATACCCCCCTTCCTAGTTTCCCCTTTTATTAGCATCTTGCACTAGTGTGGTAGTTTTGTTATACTTGATGAGCCAATTTGGATACATTTTTATTAACTAAAGTTCCTCATTTACATCAGGATTTACTCTTTGTGTTATACATTCTATGGGTTTTGATTAATGTATCCACTAGTATCTTACAGAATAGTTCACATCCTACAAATCCCCTGTGCTCCCTGTGCTCCACCTCTTCAATCTCTCTCCCTCCCCCGACTCCCTAGCAATCGCCTGAGGTTCTCCTTCTGTTAATGTCCTTCCAATAAACACTCCTCTTTGATTAAGATAGTGTGCCTGAGATTTTCATCACTTGCTGCCCAGAAGGTCCTAACAAATGCAAATTATCGGTGTACTGACATTGACACCAAAAAATGAAAGATATAACGAAAACTGAAAAAAACATTAGGGAATCATTAAAGAACTTATCAAAGCACATACTGCATGCCTTGTGCGTATCCTCTCAGCAGCCTCCTTCCTGGGCCTGACCCCTGCCTCAAACTGTAACAACTTACTATTCTTGGCCTAAAGCTTTCTTTCTGTTTGCCTGTGGGAAAGGCTGGAAGGGCTAGGGGATCAATGTCCGGGGAGCAGCCCTCAGATAATGCTAAAGAGAGTTGCAGGATAAATACTGCAGCTTCTTTGTCCCTTGGGTGAGACAACTTTGGGGTGTGTTCTACACCATCACCCAGAGGTCTATAGTGGGTTGAGTCCAAGTTGCCCACAGAAGCTCCTGTTTGTAAACCACCCTGAACTGACTTCCTTCCCTTCCCTGAATCCCTTTACCTCTTCCCTACTGATGCTTCCAGGGTTCACCACCAAAATGATCCTTATCTCAGGCTGTTTCTGGGGTAACTCAACCTAAGTTTCTATATATAAAATATTTCAATGTAACCTGAACAAATAAATTAAAAATGAAGAAATATACAAATGCAATTTATTTTAAATCAGATTACAAATGAATAAACCCAATGAAACTAAAATAAAATCAGGGACCACATATCGTGCTTACTATATGCCAAGCAATGCTCCAAGAGCTTCACATATAACTTATTTCATTCTCACAAAAAGCATGTAAGATAGATGCCATTTATCAGCTAAATCCAGAGAGTATAAGGAACACCCAGGTTCACACAGCTGGTAAAAGATGGAACCAGGTCTCAACTCAGTCTGGCTCCTCTGTCTGTGCTGTTAACCATGATGCTATAATGAAGAAATGTTTTAAAATGATGATTTATTACTGATGCCATAATATCATGTGAGTATTATATACAATTAAATTGTTAATGTATATAATATGTATATGAATAATACAGAAAACTAGTGACATTTGATAACACTATAATCTCAAGAAAGAAAGGGTTACCGTATAAACAGGAACAGTTATAAGATGAACACATTTTTAAAAAAATCTCTTTAAACTGATGTGAATCAGTTGTTCATGACCGTGGTTTGTTATTAGTATTTAACAGTGAATGACAACTAGCATCAGCTTCGGCGATTGGCAGCAACACGGCTTTTTAGGAAAACAGAGGGCAGGGAGAATTTAAAGCTAAAATCAGCGTGTATAATGAGGTATTCCCCCTTCCCTATATGGATTTGGCACTGAAGTGTAGCTAGAAAATTGATGTCTCTTGGGCTTGCAGCCCTGGCCAGGTGGCCTTGCTGACTCCACCCCCCAGGCTGGGTAGTCAACAGTTCTTGGATATTTCATGCAAAGCCCTGGGCTCTTTGGGCTAGACAAAAGAGACTAAGAGACAGTGTATGCTTTCTGGGACCTTAGAATGTATAAGGAAGACAAGCCTATGAGGATAACTTGTATTTTTTTGTCTTTTGTGTTCAAAACTTCAGGTGAAGTTATTCAGAACGTCCAGCTTCACATGGATGCAATCCACCTTTGCACGACTTTTCCTCCTTGGCTCCAGCTGTTGCAGCTGTGGCAGTGGCCGTGGTTGCCTCAGAAGAGGGAAGATGCAAAACCAACTGTTGAGGCCCTGGGAGCTCTGCAGGTGGTTTCCTTACAGTTCCTCAAATAAGAGCAAGTGAAAAAGCCTCCTGACTCTGCGACAGAGTCACAGCAATGCTGTCACCGGGATGCTGCGCTGAAGAGAGAGGAAATATGACATCAGCACCAGGTGTGTGTGGGGGGGGAAGGAGAGCGAGATCCTTCTTTCTCAGGGTGACCCATAGGAAGGAGATGCGAAGTCAGGTCAAAATCGGCTTGACACCTCTGTCCTGGGAAATCCTATCAGGTGACTAAAAAGAAAACCTAACCCACTAAGTTGCTGCTCATCACCAAGAGATGGAAGGCACACCGGGGGAAACCCCTGACCACAGGCCAATAGAAAAGAAGGTTGCTCGTCTTGCTGTGAAAGCCGACTAGAAAAATACTTCAAATTGAACCCGGGGTGACAAGAAATATTTCCCAGTCTTCATTCTTTTCACTTTCCTAATAGACATATAGACTGAACACCTTTTAATATGGGATTTAGATTTTCCCTCTTGTGAGTGATTTTTTTTTTTGTCTTTTTAGGAAGAAGTTAATCTGACTGAATGCAGAGTGTGCTTTTTGTTGTTGTTTAATAGATTTCCTAAAAAAAATCATAAATCTGACTAGCCTAGAAGTCATGATCTAGGATTCTAATTAGCAAATGATGTTTCCAATTTTCAAATAGGACAAGTCATATATCATTAAGTTTGGGGATGCCAACTCTTAATTAAAGAAACTGATACATGTTTAGAGGTGTCTGAAGCAAAAAAATCTGTACTATAATCTGCAAGAATCAAGATTATTAAAAAAGAGAACTTCAGCTTTCCTATGTAGCATTGTGGTACCCATTGCCTTTCCAAATTAAAAAAATGTAGTGCAAACTTTAAACACCAGTCACCACAAATCCTTTGTGGAGTTAAAAAAATTACAGTTAAAATAAGCATGCAAGTAAATAAACAAACAAACAAAAAAATCAAGAAAAAAGAAAAACATCAGGATGTAAACAAACCCAAAATTAAAAAGTTTGATGAATAGCAAATAATCAGAGTGGCCTTATAGGCATCTCAAATTTAAAGTCTTAAGGAGGCAAAATAAAAGGAAAGTATGTGAACAAATACACTTCAATGTTACAGAAAATATGAAGGGAATAGGTTTTTGGGTAATGTAAGTCTAAATAGGCAATGACAGTGTTTGCTTTAAAGCAACCATGTCTATGTGACCAAGCTCCATAAAAACTCTGAACACTGAAGCTCAGGTGAGCTCCTTGGTTGGCAATACTCCCTGCATACTGTCACACATCAATCATTGCTACTAGGAGAGGGCAATTGGATGCTCTTGGGCCTTGCCCTATGTGTCTTTTTCCTGTGCTGACTTCAATGTGTATTTTTGTTTTTCTGTGCTAAACCATAGCCATGAGTGTAATAATGTCTTTTCTAAGTTCTGTGAGTCCTGCTAGTGAACTATTGAACCTAGGGGTCCTTTGGGGAACCCCACACTTGCAGTTGATGTCAGAAATGAAGGTGGCTGTGGGGACCCCCAAACTTTGCAAATATCATAAGGCTTATAACAAAAAATTGGCAACTCTCTGATCCATTCATTTCCACTCTTGAAACACATTTCTCTGAGGCAATCGCTTTCAATTAATTTAGTGTCAGTTATTAGCTCAATTTCTACTTAGTTTTATATCACTAAAAATTTCTTATGTTGAATTTTCCCATTTAGGTAGTATGTATGCACTTTCTACTATAGAAAATTATGATTTGCTTATTTTACCCTGTATACATACACTTAGCCCTCCAAATCTTGTATCTTCCCATTACAACTATATTACATTTTAGGGCACGAATTTTACATTATTATGATTAGGCAAATATTGCTCACAATACTTGCTGTACATTATTACCTTTTTCGTGCACAAAAATAAATGGAGAAAATGTAGCTAATGCAGACAGAAAAAAATCAAAAAAGTAATAGAGGATCCATGAAACAAGAACATTTAGAGAAGAAGCTCTTAGAACTTAAAAGTATAGCGTCAGAAGTTTAAAAAGCAATAGAAGAGTTGAAATATAAAGTTGAAGAACTCTCTAAGAAGGACCAAAATGACCAAGAACTGGAAGAATATAAAGAAATTTAAGAAAACTAAAAAAATCTATTCAAAAAGTTCAACACTTAAGTCACAGGAGCTCCAGAAAGTGAAAGGAAGTAAATGCAGGAAGAAAATTGTCAAGAATATTATTCTTTTTAATTTCCCAAAGTTGAAGAACATGAGTTTCCAAAATGAAAAGCTCAATGAATGCCCAGAAAAGTGAGTAAAAAACCAAAAAACAAAGGACAGACCTCAGAGTGCATCACTAAATTTCAGAGAATCTTGGATACAGAGAAGATCCTCAAAGTTCAAGAGAAAAAAATAAGGCTGCATACAAAGGATGAGAAAATAGAGTGTCATTAAACTCAACAGCTAGTCTGGAAGCCATAGGTTGATGGAGCTATGCCTTTAAATATCTGAATAAAATAGCATCCAAACTAGACTTTAATACTATGCCAAACTTCCAGCCTATAGACTGATGTGTCAAGGGCAGTGGACCGGCTGAGTGGGCTGGACAAGATATAACTACATCTTATGTATGTTTTCAATCAACTGTCCTATTTTCAACCCCACCCAGGGGTTGAACTTCCTCCTTCAGAAGTGATGGACAGACCAATTCCCGAGTCTTCTGCTGATCTGCAGTGTGAACTAACTTTCACCTTGTTGAATTCCTGTATTTGAGGACTTGCCACCATGAAGGAGCATAAAGTTGAAGTTAGTTACCACTTGCTCACTTCTTTCCATCTTCCATGACTTTATTGACATTTCTCATTTGCTGTTGTCTTATTCTTTTTTTCTTTGAGGGTTTATAGCGTTTTAATGTTTTTATTATTATTTAGGGTTCTGAAAGAAAGTAGAGGTAACATGTATTCTATCTGCTATGTTTCATGTCCTCAAAACATGTGACCCTCACCATGACTGCAGCAAAGGAAGGACTCCCAGGGGCTTTACATGGCCTTGGCCCAAAAGTGACACATATTACGTAGGCTTAGAGCCATTTGGCCAGAAAAAGTCACAAGACACCATTTAACTGAAAGAGGTTGTGAAGTGGTTTATTCCATGTGCTAGGAAGGAGACCAGATCTTAATATTGGAAGGCACTAGTAATGTTGACGACATATTTATTGAGTTCTTACTATATGTCAAGCATTGCACTATTACACCTGTTGACGTAAATCATACTCATGAAATCTTTGGAGACAGTTATTATTTGTATCACCTTTTTATACATGAGGAAACTGAAATACAGGGAAGTTAAGTAACTCACTCAAAGTCAACAGAGAGTGAGGAACAAAGTCACAACTGAACCCACACAGCCTGACTCCAGAGCCTTTGGACTTAATCACTGAGTCATTTTGTCTCATGTTTAGCTAATCCAAAAAAGTTTATTAGGGAACAATTTTGTGCCAGACACTGTGTTAGCTATATACAAAAAAAGGTGAAATAATTTATATCAAAATGCTAACAGTATTTATCTGTGGGGAGTGAAATCTTACAAGATTTTTTTTCTTTTCTTAAGCTCTTCTGTATTGTCTGATTTTTTTATTTAAAAGAATTTGCATAATTTTATGACTATTGAAAACTATTTCCATTTGAAAAGCTAGTGGATGGGAATTTGGTTCAGGTACTTCACAAATTGGTTCAGGGATTGGAGACATAATAATAATAGCATATCAAACCCTGGTAAAGAATAAAAACATATTCATTGAGTCATCATGGATTCAGAATTCCTCTGCCAGGCAGCCTAGGGAACAATGTGAATCTGCTAGTCTGCTGTATGGAATTTTTACAACAGGAGATAATGGAGTAGGCCTCCTTTGGAAAAATGCACGTTTTCAAAGCATAGTGCCATTTCAGGGGACACTTCTTGAGATCATTGGGGAAAAAAGCATGCGGCCTTGAGAAGAGAAGGAAAACATGGATAACTATCTAGTAACCAAAGCAGGAGCATCAATGCTAGCTATCAATGTGGTGGCATGCCCCTACCAGATTGGCTCACTGTGAACTTCTTTGTCATCTTTAAAGCTATGGACATGCAGTAAGTGCTCAGTAAAGACATATAATTGATTGAAATTAGGATAGACATATAACTGATTGAAATTAGGATATGAACAAATATTTTCACAACAGAACTTTCCATCCTTTTGGTAACCCTATGTCAATCATAGTACTTGGCACTTAATAGGTGCTTTAAAATTCCTTGTGGAACAAAAATATGACCTTCAAGGTAGGACCATGAGTCTCTAGATTATCAATGCACAATTCAATTGACCATAAAATTGAGAATATATAACCTGATGATTGTACTGCATAAGTAGAATACCTTCTATATTCTTTGAACCACCCTCAAATTTGCCCAGATGGCACAAAAGAAAAGGGGGGATTCAGAAAACCTTCCTTTAACATACAGGATTTTATGAGTCAAATTTCGGGGAAAATCTGACTCCGTGTGGACTTCCATTCTGTATGTCATGCTTCTTCCGTAGGTTCAGCTTGCATGATGTCAGGAGTTCCGGAAGTCGAAATAGCGTGGGGGGCATGGATCCAACGTTGACTCATACCGAGTGGAAGAAATCTGCACCGAAGACTGGATGAGATAATTTGGTTGTGAGTGGTAGGGATGTGACTGCTGATCAAAGAAGAAAAGGGCAACCAAGGTGTAAGTTTGTCTTACTGACTACCTACTCGGTTAAGACTGAGGATAGCATGAGATGTGATTGAAATCTTGCTGACGCGTAATGCACAACCATAGCCAGTTTTCAGAAAGAAAGTCTAAACTGAAAAGAAAAAAGAAAGTTTCAGCCCCTCTGTTTTAGCAATATGGTCACACCTTGGCTCCTGGTGGCTTTGTAAAACTTCTAAAGGATATCTCGGTGGTGAATTTTTCTGCAGTCTCAGTATTGGACAAACCAACAAAGTGTGAAACCTCTACTTTGCATTTGCAACATAAGGTGTTTTACAGGCAGACAAGGGAGAGAAATTCATTTGCAAAGTTGAAAAGACAGGAAAAGATCATAAAAGGATATACTATTGTAGTGACAACCTTCTGAATCAGAGAATCATATGTTGGAAGATGAAAATCTACTAGCAGATGATTCACTTCCAACCTGGGAATGCAGGACCAGCTACATAATTTGTAGGAACCAATGCAAGATGAAAATGTAAGCCTCTTGCTAAAAAATTATTAGGAATTTCAAGAAGGTGATAACAGAGCATTAAGTGAAGCATAGGCTGTTCTAAGTTCAGGGGCCTGACAGACTGTGCAGGTTGCATGCTCGTGAAGTTCGGTCTGCTGGAATGTCTAGCCAAGAATTTTGAAACCTTTATTTGTATTATTACTATTTTTTAGGGAATTACAGTATGACTACTATCTCATAGATTCTACATGAAAAAAAGTCTCAGAAACCAAAGCCTGACAGGGTGTAATTATTTGAATTCACATATCTAACATAGTTAGAGGCACATACAATAATCTTAATGGATATTGGTCAATCAGGGGATGGGCTGATTAAGGAAAAGATCTTGGTCCTAGACTTATCTCTGTATTAATCAGTTGAATGATTTTAAGCACTTGTTTTTCTGGGTCTTTACAAATCTAAAAAGTGAGGGGATAGACCATAGGTAATCTCCATAATTTCATAATTCCATGTTTGATCATGCCATCAAGAGTTATTAGAGCTGTAGTTACTAAGACTAAATATCTGATCTTTTTATAAACATATTCTTAATATAATCTGTTATTTTGGGTAGGCATTCTCAATTTACAAATGCCCAGGCAGCATATAATTCCCTATTATGAATCCCACTATTCTTAACTCCTTACCTGTAATACTACATTCCAGTGGATAAATAAAGGAATAGGAATAATTAATTTTTACTCCTTTGCAGAAAATTGAGTATGTTCCTTCCAGTGACTCAGAGTCTGGCCACTGGAAGATGCTGGGTGCCTGCAGTGTGTCTCAGGCTTGGATGAAGTTTCGCCCCACATCACTCTGCCACTCTGCAAGCATATTCTCTGGACATAATTTTCCTTAAGGAGAGCTATTAATACAAGAGAGCTTTGTGTGCAACCATGTAATGCCTACACTCTTCATTTGCTTAACATGAGGTGTTGGTCCCACAGAAATGTTTTGATCTTATTGATTCTTTGGGAAGATAGCCCCTCAAAGAGCTTCCTGCCTTTTTTCACATAAAATGATACATGGCATTGACTCATTCAGTAGGTATTAGCTAAAGAGACATAGAGTCATTTTTCTAACATTAATCATAGATTTTATTTATTTATTTATTTAGAGACAGGGTCTTGCTATGTCGCCCAGGCGGGAGTGCAGTGGCACAATCATAGCTCATGGCAACCTTGAATTGCTGGGCTCAAGAATCCTCCCACCTCAGCCTCCCAAGTAGCTAAGACTACAGGTACATTCCACCATGCCTGGCTATTTTTTTTTTTTAATGTTTTATACAGATGGGGTCTTCCTATGTTGCTCAGCCTGGTCTCAAATTCCTGGCCTCAAGCAATCTTCCAGCCTTGAGCTCCCAAAGTGCTGGGATTACAGATGTGAGCCACTATGCCAGCCCCTAAATCCTGTTTCATTAAGAACTAGTTTCCTACAGGTTAGGCCTAATAGCATTGGGATTAGAACATGAGGGCAAATAACTCAAAATAGGTCTATAAGCAAGCATGCAAATCTATATTTATTTATTCAGTGCTTTGAGCAAAGCTCCATGCTAAAATGTTTTAGGAATGAGAAGGGCATTGTAGAAGCAATGAAACAATTTCTGATGTTAAGAAACTCAGTATAACAGGAGAGAAGACACATTGGTAACTAACTGTAATAGAGATTGAAGAATCAGAACTCTGATAAAAGTATAAACCAAGACTTGTATAGGGGATGTAAGATTTATTTGAAGGAGGATAATATTGGGAGAACTCAGGAGATGATGATTTTTAGGCTGGGTTTGGATGGATGGGTACCACTCTGAGGGGCACAGATGATAGGAAAGGGAATTCAAGATTAAAGAAACAGCATGAACAAATGTTCAGAGTATGTTTTTTAGAAATGACTACTCATCCAGTGTGCCAGAATAACAATAGATAACTTTTATTGAGTGACTACTGTATGCCAGGCAAAATTCTTATCACCTTATGTGGATCATCTGATTTAATTTTCAACTGAAGCCTATTATTAAGCCCATTTTACAGATAAGGAAACTGAGTCATAGAAAAGTTAAGAAGTTTACTTATGATCACATAGGTAGATAGTAGTGGAGGCCGGATTCAAGACTGCACCCATGACCATGATACTTTAGTGTACACCATACAGGTAGAAATGCAAGGTGGGTTGGAACCAAAGAGGGGAGGGCCTTCTGTGCCACCTAGAAATGTTGTACTTCATAAATAAAAATTAGCAAGGGAGGAGAAAGAATCCTGTTTTTTTATGTTTGAAAGGATAAGAAATAAAAAGTTAAAAGAGGATTCTCTATTATTAATGACTATTTGGAACAATTCATCATCTAGAGCTACCTTGTCTGATACAGTAGCACCTAGCCACATGTGGCTATTAAGCATTTGAAACTGGCTAGTCCAAATTGAGGTGCACCATAGGTATAAAATGTACATTAGATTGTGAGGAGTTAATATGACAAAAAATGTAAAATATCTTATTGATAATGTTGTATATTGGCACATATTGAAATGATATTTTGGATATATTGGTTTAAATATAATATTTTAAAAAATTATTATTAGCATTTAACTTTTATCAATAGGGCTACTGGAAAAATGTACATTTACCTGTGTGGTTTGTATTATATTTCTATTTCTATTGGTCTAGAGTAATTTGAAACTTGTGGTAGGTATTTAACTAACCAAGTCTGATGAAGTACTTCCTCACCGCATTGGTCTTTTAACCGCATCTTTCCTTGCTTTCTGGTCATTTGCAAGAAAAATTTTAAAAGGCTCCCCCTTGGTAAAGGGTTGAGAGGCCTTAGAATTTCCTTTTTCACTTGTTCCCAACCACAAACAAACGATCAATATGCCCTGTGGATGAGGAGTCAACGTTTGACAAGGGCAAAGCGGGGAGACGCCAAAAAATTTCCAGTCCTTGAATGGTGCGAAGTAAAAGTGCTTTCAAAGAATGGCCCAGGTGGGCATAATGGGTCTGTCTCATCGTCAAAGGACCCAAGGAGTTGAAAGGAAACTCTAACTACAACACCAAAATGCCACAAAACCATAGTTATTAATACAAACTAGCATCCCCGCCTATCTGTCACCATCTCATCTTAAAAAAATGTGTGAAAATACGTAATCCTGATGAGACTTCAGACTGTAATAAATACCAGCAGCAAAAGGAGGCACAGTACATTGTTCTGATCATCTGCAGATCAGCTATTAGAGAAGAAAGATCAGCTCAGTGCTTTGGACCCCACCAGCTTGACACAGGGGCTACTGCTGGCAGCTTCCTCGGCCTCTCTCCGAAAGAATGAATTACACAAGTTGTATCTTGGCTGTCCAGCTCTGCATCCTTTTGGGTTCTTCTGGCTGTTACTGCCAGGCAAAATTTTCAAAAGAAATAAACGACCTTAAGGAATATTTTGTAAGTATGACCTTTTAAATAGACTTGTTTGTGGCTGAAAAGGACTGAACGTTGACTTACAGTGGGATCTCTGATGGGCTGTTACCTTTACCCCACAGTCATTCTGAGACGAGTTGGTGTTATTTTGCTAATTGTTGGCTGGATGAGTTTCTTGACAAAATTTATGGCTTCAACCCTCTGCTCAGGTTGTATAGAGAGTTAGAGGGGATTCGTGAGTCTTCCAAAAGATGGGCATAACATAGGGATAAAGCGTAGAGATGCTGATAATTTTGTGATGAGAACCCATTCGGTTGTGATAAGTCAAGTCGTGCTCATACTGAAAAAATGACTGGCTATTAGTTTCTGATTTCTCAGACTAATATGAAGGCGACAGTAAAAGGTTAAAATTAGCATTAACACCAGTAATAGGAAACAATTTATGAATTAAAGTGAAAGAAGGTAAGGTCCTTAAAGCTTTGGCTTAAAAAAAATCACTTACAGCTTTTTTTTTTAATTTAATTTAATTTTATTGTTTTTATTGGGGAAAAACTACAAAGCATTTACAGTACAATGTTTACAGTCACAATTTGTAGTGAGCTGATTTCCCAAAATATATTACCACTCAAGTTGACTTATCTTGTTACATTCAAAAGCCTACTCTGTCAAAGTAGTCCATAGAGTACGGTGTTTTTCCTCAAAAAGTGATTTCAAAATTTTACTG
>CAUYRT010071182.1:0-12874 GCA_963574885.1 Lepilemur ruficaudatus
AAAAAAATCAATCCTATGAAAAAGTGGGCAAAGGACGTGAACAGAAACTTTTCAGAAGAAGATAGACTAATGGCTAACAAACATATGAAAAAATGCTCAACATCCCTAATCATTAGGGACATGCAAATCAAAACCACAATGAGATATTACTTATCTCCAGTGAAAATGGCCTTTATCAAAAAGTCCCAAAACAATACATGTTGGCATGGTCGCGGAGAGATAGGAACACTCCTACACTGCTGGTGGGACTGCAGACTAGTACAACCTCTGTGGAAAGCAATATGGAGATACCTCAAAGAGATACCAGTAGAACTACCATTTGATCCAGCAATCCCATTATAGGGGATCTACTCAAAAGACATTCTATAAAAAAGACATCTATACTAGAATGTTTATAGCAGCACAATTCACAATTGCAAGGATGTGGAAACAACCCAAGTGCCCATCAGTATATAAGTGGATTAATAAAATATGGTATATGTATACCATGGAGTTCTACTCAGCCACAAAAAACAATGGTGATCTAGCACCTCTTGTATTATCTTGGATAGAGCTGGAACCCATTCTACTAAGTGAAGTATCCCAAGAATGGAAAAAACAAATATTACATGTACTCACCATCAAAGTGGTTTTAACTGATCAACATAAGCGCAGAGTGTATATACATACATAATGAGTATGGCGCGCACCATTTGGGGGATGGACATACCTGAAGCTCTGACTTGTTTGGGGCAAGGGCAACATACATAACCTAAACATTTGTACTCCTGTAATATGCTGAAATAAAAATAAAAATAATAAATAAATAAATAAATAAATGAAGTGTGGTCTATTCAAAGGAATAAAATAAATGGAAAGAGACTGTCTCTGAGGAAGACCAGACATTAGACTTACACAAAAACTTTAAACAACTGTATTAAATAGACTCAAAGAGTAAAAGAAAACCATGAACAAACAACTAAAGGAAGCAAAGAAATGTAATATAAAAAATGAGGATATCAAAAAAGAAATAGAAATTATTAAACAAAACCAATAAGAAATGCTGGAGGTAAAAAGTACAACAAATAAAATAAAAAATATCCAGAAGTGTTCAGTGATTTCAATGAATAGAAGAAAATATTAGTGAAATTGAAGATAGAATAATTGAAATTATCAAGTCCAAGGAGAAAGCAAAAAAAATGAGGAAAAGTGAATACAGCCTAAGTGATATGTGGGGCACTAGTAGGCAGACCAATGTATGTATTACAGGAGTCCCAGAAAGAGAAGACCAAAAAAAAAAAAAAAAAAAAAAAAAAAAAACAAAAAAAAAAAACAAAAAAAGAGAAAAAAAAAAAGAAGTAAAAGAACATTTGAAAAATTAATGGCCAAAAATTCTCCAAGTTTGCTGAAAGAATTGCATCTACATATTCAAAAAGCTCAACAAACTCCAAGTAGGAAAACTCCAAGAAACCCACACTGAGGCATATTATAATCAAACTATTGAAAGCCAAAGACAAAGAGACAATCTTGAAAGCAGTGAGAGAGAAGTGGTTTCTCATATAAAAAATATTCTCAAAAAAGATTAACATCTGCTTTCTCATCAGAAACCACAGAAGTTCAAAGGGAGTGGGAAGATATATTTAAAGTGCTGAAAAAAATTGTCAGTTGAGAATTCTATATGCAGCAATACTTTCCTGAATGAGGGAGAAATTATGTTATTCCTAGGTAAAAAATAAATTAAGGAATTTATTACCCCTAGATCTGCCTTACAAGAAAAGCCAAGGGAATTTCCATGGGTTGAAATGAAAGAGCACTAGAGAGGCACAATATATTCATTGGAAATATATAAGAAGAGATAAACATCTCCAGTAAAGGTCAATACACAGGCAAATAGAAAAGCCAAAATTTCCATTATTTTTGATTTATAAATATGCTTTTCTGTTCATGTATAATTTAAAAGACAAATGCATAAAAATAATTACAAATCTATGATGTTAGGTACACAAGGTATAAATGTAATTTCTGAGAACAACAACATAGAGGTGGGCATGGAACTGTATAAGACCAGAGTATTTGTATGCTTTTGATGTTCAGTTGATATAAATTCAATTTATACTGTTATAAATTTAGGTTGTTAAATATAGTGTTAATGGAAGTCACAAAAAAAATCTAAAAAAATACACAAAGGAAATGAGAATAGATTCAAAACAGTTCACAATAAACAGTAAACTAAACACAAAGTAAGACAATAATGGAGGAAATGAGGGGCAAAGACTACTTAAGACATACAGAAAGCATTTATTGAAAAGAGATTCTTTTCCCCAATGTATATTTTTGATTGGTTTATCAAAGATTAGGTTACCGTATACAGACAGATTCATCTCTGGATTCTCAGTCCTGTTCCAAAATTCAATGCTTCTGTTTTTGTACCAAATAGAAAATGGCATACAGAGTCCTTCCTTATCAGTAACTACTTTAATTGTAAATGGGTTGAATTATCCAATCAAAAGATAGAGATTGGCAGAATGGATTGAAAAATATGATCTGATTATATGCTATCTATAAGAGATTAAATTTAGTTCTAAAGACACGAATAGGTTGGAAGTGAAAGAATGGAAAAAGATATTTCATGCAACTAGTAACCCAAGGGAGCTGGGGTGTCTATATTAATATCAGACAAAATAGGCTTTAAGTGAGACATTGCCACAGGATACAAAGAAGAATATTTTGTTTCAATAAAAGGATAAATTCATAAAGAAAGTATAACAATTATAAACATAGATAAATCAATCAAACAAACAAAAAAGCCCCAAAATATATGAAGCAAACACTGGCAGAATCAAAGGGAGAAATAGTTCTAAAATAATAGTTGAACACTTCAACGCACCACTTCCAATAATAATGGATCTTATTAACCAAGATTAATAAGGAAATAGAGGGCTTGAACAACATAATAAACTAACTAGACTAGACCTGCAGATAAATACAGAAGCTTCTACCCCAAACAGAAGAACATACCCTCCCTTGAAGTGTACATGGAACATTCTCCAGAACACACATGTAGAGCCATAAAACAAGTCTCAATAAATTTAAAAATATGAAAACCAGTCCAGTTAGGATCGCCCCTTCCCCTTGTCCGTGATTGGCTCAGGAAGCCAGATTTAAGCCAATCAACGCATGGGGTTCCTGTGATCTGTTACTGGTTCAGGAGTGGTCATGAGCCTCAATGGCTCAATTAGTCTGAAGGGAAGAACACTTACTCCATTATTTGAGGTTTGTTCTTTTCTCCCCTTTCCCCCTGATGAACACCAGAGGGAGCGTATCTCCTAAGTAAATGCTTCCTCATGGTCCCGTCTCGGGGTGGGCGGGGGTGGTCCTTTGAAGAAGACTAACCTCTTCCCGTCTATTCCTCCGCTCCTCGCTGTGAATATTCTGAAAGCAATCCAGCATGCGGGTTTGTCCGTGGGCCGCCTGGGCCCGAGCCTCCGGAGGCTCCCCTGAGGTTCCCCAACCCCCTGCTGCAGGGGGCGCGCCCTCCTACCCGGAGCCCCGGGGCCCGCGTCCCTGACAGGTAAGTAGCAGGTGCTTTCTGACTTAGGTGAAATCGCCGGCTCGTTTTCTATCAGCTCCCGCAGGAAAAGGTGTGTTACTCCATCAGTGATGTGGGGAAAACTGCGTGGTCGTGTGGGGAAAAAAAATAAAGTTAGAACCACAGTTTCACCTTACCTCAAAATAAATTCCAGATGGGTAAGGGTTTTACACAGGAAAAAAAAAAAAAAAAGACAAAAAAACCATGAAGTTACGTGAGGAAATTATGGTAATAAACTTGAACACCTTGACACCTTGGCAACAAGGACACATTTTTTGAAAATTGGAAAATGTTATAATTGAGGGAAGAAATGGAAAACTCTAACAATCTAATGGACGCTAAATGGCTCAGAAGGATAGTTGAATCTTTATGGCCCACCAAAAAAAGACCCAAATCCAGATAATTTGTGAGTTCTGTTAAACTATCAATAAAGAGATGTTTCTTATCTTATTCTAGCTATTCCAGAGAGTAGAAAAGGATATCAAGTTGCCCAGCTTACAGTTCAACCACCATTCCAAAACTGTATGAAAAAAAGAACAGAAAATTATAGGCTCATCTCACCATTTAGAAGACATAAAAATCATAACCAAATCCAACAAGCATTAACAAGTTCGTTTCATATGCTCAAGAAAGGTTTTATCTGGAGAGTGTCAGGATGATTCAGCATTTACAAAAAACTCAATGAAATTATGTCAATATGTGCAGAGAAAAATTTGATAAAGCTCAACATCTCATTATTTTCTAATTAAAAATGTATTGATGAATAATATACTTACAGAAAAGTATACAAATCAAAAGTGTATAGCTAAATTAATTTTCATGAACTGGAAACATCCAGGCCACCAGTGCCCGTAACCCTGGATGTCACCTCCGTGCCCTTTCTAGTCACTACCCCTCACTCCTGACCGGGGCAACCACTATCTTGATTTCAAGTCAGCAAAGCAAAGACATATTATTCAATAAATGGTGCTGGGCAACTGAGTAGCCATGTGAAAAACAAAGCTGGCCTTACAGATTGGTGTAGTCTGGTTGCACTTTACATAAGCGGAGTCATACACTTGTCCCCCGCTGGTCTGGCTCCGTGCTGTCAACACTGGCGTCCTCAGAGTCGCTCATATTGGCACATTGCTGGGAGTGGTTGCAGCCCATCCACGCTTACCGCCGTGTAACGTTCCATTGCGCGAACATGAGGCATTTGATTTACCCATTCAGATAATCTGATGAACATGTGGCTTGTTTTCAGTTTGGGACTATTAAGAAAAATGCTGCTATGAATATTTTGTACATTTTTTTGTAAACTTGTGTACGTATTCTGCTATATGTACCCAAGAGTGGGGCTGTGATTTTAGGGATACTTCTGTCCAGCTTTTATTATGCACGGTGCCAACACTTTCCCAGAGAGACTGTCTTAGGTCAGAAGTAGGGTCCGAAGCATCCCCTGAGGAGATGTTCACGTTCGAGGGGCTTACTAAGGATGTGCTTTCAGGACAGGTGGGTGAGGTGGTGGGGGAAGCAGGACAGACAAAGGCAAGGACCCAGGTGAGGGTGTGATTTAAGGCACCGTCCTGTAGGGGGAGCTTCACTGAGCCCATAGGAGAACTCCAAGCATAAATTATGCCTCAGAGTTGTGCCAAGCTGGGCAAGGTTGCCGGGCTTTCGTACCCCTGCACCTCTCCATCACTGGCTAAGGATGCTCACGGCGGGTGCAAACCGCTGGCATTCTGGCTTTCTGCCCTTGCGGCCAAAGTGGCCCTAGTTGCAGAGGCAAATTCTCTAAAAAGAGTTGCTTGTGTGGGCACCTTGGGGCTAGAGCACTGTGAAGCTGGGAGACAAGCACAGAAAAAGGGTCAAAGGGTGCTGGGTGGGAGCAGCTACAGACAGAATGCTTTTGTACCCACAAAACTCATATGTTGCAACTCTACCCTCCAATGTGATGGTAGTAGGAGGTGGGGCCCTTGGGAGGTAACAAAAATTAGATGAGGTCATGAGGGTGGAGCCCTCCCGAATGTGATTGGTGCCCTTATGAGAGTCCTCAGAGCACTTGCTGCACACTTAATGCAGAAACTTTAGATGCATTACCTTTAGAATTAAGAAGAAATTAAAATAATCTCTTCTGTTGTCAGATTTTACATGATATTAAAGGTTCTGGAAAATACTATCAGACAAGAAAAAGAACACAAATTATAAGCATTGGAAGGAGGAGACACAACTCTATTTACAGATGATTTTCTACGTAGATAACAGAAAATAATTAAATCTAGTAAGCACAGTCACTGGTGTTGCTAGATACAAGGTCAATTTACAAACATCAGTAGCATTTACCCACATCAATAACAATGCAATCCACAAAAACAATAGAAAAATAAGATATCCACAGTAGTTACAAAGACTATAAAGTACCTAGAAATTAAAAGAAGTTACACAAAATGTCAATAGAGAAAAATGTAAAACTTAATTAAAGGACATAAAAAACTGAATAAATACCCAGGATTTAATTACTCAGGAGTTAATGTCATAAAGATGTTAATATTCTCTTTATTAATCTGTCATCTAATACAATCCCAATACAAATTATAGATTGATATTCTGAGGATTTCAATATAATTATTCTTAAATTTAAAGAGAACAAATGTTTGTAAACAGTTAAGATGATACTGGGAAAGCAAAGCAAGGAGTAGGATGTGTCCTGCCGTATGTGAAGAGGGACCTCAGTGTTGCCGTAACACAAACAGTAGTGCTGGCGCAGAAGCAGGCGAGCATGCAGACGGGGCAGAGCAGGAATGGCTCAGGGGCACGCCTCTGCCTTTAGGGTATTGGATGAGAGACACACGCGAATCGGCAAGTAGATAGTGTTGGGGAAACTGGCTGCCCGCCTTGACCCTTCCCCAAATGGGAAACCCAGTTGCATTACAGACCAAAATGTGAAAAGTAAAACTATAAAGCTAATGGAAGAAATATTAATAATAGGAGAATAAGGATGACTAATGTGTAGGAAACAACCTCTTTAAAATGGACAGATTGCAGAAAAGAAAGTACATGTTGAGAGAAAATAAAATTAAAATTACAATGAATATGATTTTTTCCTCAACTATCAGATTGGCAAAAATGCCAAAGTTCGACCAGAGTTAAGTTGCAGGCAGCAGAACCCACCTGGCTGGGTGCGGCAGACTTGGCTTTGATGCAGGGAATGAGGTGCTTACAGAATAATTGGAAGGGCTATAGGAGAAGAATCTGGATCAGTTTCCCAGGAAAAATTTCCCACACCCGATATCACTCTGCCAAGATAACGAAGTCTCTGGCTACAGCTGCAGGAGAACATGGAAACCTGCCCCTGCTGCACAGAAGTTGTGGGACCAGGAAACCGCTCAGGGAATTAAGAAGCTGCTGTCACACTGGCTGGCCCCAGAGCCCCAGCCGGCGGGTGCCTCACGCTCGGCCTCTTTCTCGCAGCGTTCAGGTTCAAATCAAGGACTGTGGCAGTGTGTCTGATTGGCGGAACTTAAGCCGTGTCTGGAGCCCTCATTCCTGGGGTGTCTGGGTGGCGTTGTTTTGGTTTTCCGGCCTTGATGTTCTAGAAGAGGTAGGGATGGAGGTTAAACAAGCCAGTCGCTGGTCCACCGTTGCAAGTGGGGGGAGGGGGCGGGCAGCAGGTGTCCATGCACCACTGGAAAAGGTGCTGTTGCTAATTTGCATGAACACAGTCAGCCCTGGGGCTGGGTATTTGTAAAGGGATGCTGACACGAATAGAATACAGAGCTTTACCTTCCGTCCAGCGTAAATGTGTGTGGAAATCTGCCAAAAGCCCTTCTCTTTGCCGGAGACTTTCAGTACTTTCTTCTGAGAAAGACAGAAATAGCCAAGCTGACTCCCATTACACAGTGGCACACCCCTTACACCTCTGTCCCTTGTTGGGAAAAGTGGCAAAGGTCGTAAGAGCCCTGCGTGAGGATCAGGAGTGCTGGCTTCTAATTCGGACTCCGCTGTGTTCCCCCGGGGCAAGGAATAACTTTCCCTCTGTGGGCTGTGGCGAGGTGGGGGCTGGCGTTTCCTCTGCAGTCTAAAGCCTGCAGTCTTGTGGTTCTAGGGAACTGTATTGCATGACATGCCAAAGTGGAAGGGCTCCGGCTGGGCTGAGGGCAGCCAGGTGTGTGGCGGGAGCTGTGCTTTTGCAGCAGGCTTGAAGGAGCTCTGCAGAGCTCAGTTCCAAGACGTGGGACAGGCTTCTTTCCAAGGTGCTTTCAGCCTTAGGTACTTTACAGCTAAGAATCCAAAGGTCTATTCCATCGGAGCCAGTAGCAGAAAACAACCGCTAGCAAAACACACCAACCAGTGTCCTGTTCCGCACACGTGGCAGGTAGGAATTTGCTCTAAACCCTTGGGCACAGAAACCATCCTTTTGTTTTATTTCTCTAAATTGAACTAAGCCAGGCTGTTTGAGATGTGGCCCCTCAGTCACGACTCCAGTGCCCGCCGCCGTCTGGGAGCTCCCAGGGGCGTCCAGCCTGCTGGGGCCGGAGCGGGGCAGCTCTTCTCGGCGGCCTCCACAGTTCGCACTGTGCTTGGTGGCGGCTTCCACGGCTTAGGGAGCCCAGTGTGGTCTCGTGGGTCTCAGTCCCCTGCTGCCTCCAGGCTGCATTTCTCAGGGCCCTGCTCAGGGAGATATCACAGCCGAATGCAGCCTGGATCTCTGCTCTTGTGGAAGCCCCCAAACTCCCAGGGGGAAAGCTAACCTGCACGCTTCTCTATAGCCCACCTCCATCCATCCTGCCTCTGTCCACCGCCACCCCAGCTTGACCACCTGGTTTAGTGGGCCTGGATTCCCCAAACAAGGCAGGGCACAGGTTGACTTCACGGTGCCTGGAAACTTCAGTTTGGGACCCTAAGCACAAAAGCCTTTCATGACCCTCAGGGAGAGAGAACTGGACCTTGGGGGTCAGGATCTGATCTGTGGGGTAGGGTTGGGAGGGAGGGACTGCAGAGGGAGCAGGGAGACGTAGGATTGACACCTCATGCTTCCAATATTTCATGAGAGAAAATCTGACTGAAATATATTGCTACATCTGTGGCTTTCTTTAAAATTTAAAAATAAAGTTTAAAGAATAAAATTTTAAAAATCTTCTTTAGTTTCACTCTCTGGAAGTAGAAATATCCTACTGGTAAATTCTGCTGTATCTGCTTCCCACCTGTTTTCCTAAGCACATTCTTCCATCATGAAGATCATACTTTATATGCACTTTTGTAAACTTTTCTCTGTATTTAAAAAATATTGTATGCAATTTTACAAGTTAAAATTCCGCCTTTAGCAGTTGTTCATTGGGTCCCTACAGTGCAGGCGCAGGGCTTCAGTGGACAGCAACAGCCCTCACCGTCCTGGCAGAGGCTTGCAGTCCGGGAGTCTGGGCAGGGGTCTGGGTGGGGGTTGGGGATCCGGGAGTCGCTGGCATACATGTGAGTGGGGGGTTCTTAACCCAGAGTCAGTTCTTCTCCTGAACCGAATGCAAGGCTTTGTGAGCATGTGTGGGCATGTGCGTTTTTTTCTTAATAGATGACCTACAGCTTTCAAAGCCCCAGGAAGGTAAGAACCGCTGAGTAATGTGGTATGAAGTTGTGGGCTGGGATACGGTGGCTTGGGAAAGGGTGAAGAGGGCCATGCTGGGACAGTGGTGGCAAAAGCGATGAGCAAGGCAATTGAGAAGGACAGGTGGAAGGGGTAGGCTTACATGCAAAGCATGTCAAGGAAACGAAGGAATGAGAGACTTTCAAGAAAATTCAAATTAAACAAAGGACAACAAGGTACTTGGATTCCACCTGTGCTACCTCTTACACAGGAGCACATTTTTCCTGTGGGCATCGTCTGAGCCTCATGGCTCCTCCTAGGTTTCAATACTATTTGCCCAGGGACCGACTAATTAGTTTCTCATTGGACAAAAGTTGCAACTTCCATCCAGAACATACATCAGCGGAGTGTTTAACCAGGACCCATGATTTTGCAACAAGCATCTGCTGAGATGAATGTATGTTTTTCCTACACCATTTTTGTGGCTTTTCAAAATAGTGTTCCTTTGGTCGTGGACTGCATTTTTAGTTTGGAATCTTGTTCTGGGTGATAGGACCTAATGTCCCTTCTGGTCTTTGGTGTCCCGTGAAGTAGCTCTCTGTTAGTCACGAAGATATTCAATGTGCAGGCTCATTTCTCTTTCCAATTTAAGGATACTTGTAGGTCCTATTGGGTCAGCCTGGGCCTAGAATTGAACTCTAGCAGGTCCTGGGGATGGGGTTCCACTTTCTGAACAGGTTGATAAATGCCTAGATTTAAAATGGGCCTTGGGAAAAGATGCACAATAAATGGCATCAAATGTATGTAACTGGACAGTGAAATACTTAGATGCCCTGTTGCTAAGGGGCTGGTGTGTATGGATGACGTACTTACATCTATTAAAAAACAAAGACCCCGAATACTTCCAAGTGACTGTTTACCAGGACCTAGAAAAGTGGAGACAGTTGAGCAAAACTTCTGTGAGCTTCTGGAATTGTCTCTAAAGATGTATGAAAGTGATGCAGCCCATAATGTTATTTTATAGAGTCCACCGACTTAGGGTGACACTAGGACTGATGGAGGGGGACCTGTGTCCGACAGGGAAGTCTCAGAATTAGGCAAGTGCCTCAAATTATTAGTGCAGAGCTTTGAACTGGTTCAAGGTTAGCTTTAATTATTAACCTTCTTTAATATTTCAGAGTGTCCATAATAAAAGAGGCATGGTGCATTTAATTTATAGTTATGCAGTTGGAGATTGTTAGACCTGAAATGAAGGTAGATCATCTCAGAGACCCGCCAGCTTTTATTGTCCTCAGCCTGCCGGAGAGGGCACTCCCCCAGGCGACGCTGCTGGTGGCTGAAGGGTGGGGATGAGCGACGGGGAAGCATCGCATGACAGGAACAAATTCTCCAGTGCTGTCTTCAGTTTGAAAAATGCCTCATTTAAGAGATCTTAAATTTGAAAAATCCTGTCAGGATAAAATCATCCTTTGCTTTATTTCTTCATGTTTCCCCAGCACACAAACAAGTGAGGGCAGTGACTTCCACGCTGGTATCTTCATCATTAACCCCTTCCTGGATTCCACACTCAGGGTGTACATTTAACAGGCATCTCAAGTGACCTGGACTCATTTCATTCTCCCCACTTATTCAATTGACCCCTCCCTGAGTTTTCACCGCCACCGGAACCGACTCCAGAGTCCTTGTCAGAGGCCGGGAGTGGTCTGTGTTGTGTGGTGGTGAAATATTTGGTAATAGCACCACTTGAGATAGCCCCAACATACATACTTCCCCAGTGAGCTCCTATTTTAAAGGGAAGAGTTCACAGCACAGAATGTTAGTAGTGTGAGCTGGCTGAAATAAAAGCGAATAGAAAGTTGAGAAATCTGGGGACTTGGACAGTCGGTAAAGGCGACTGCTTTTCAATGTCAAAGAGTCAAAATTGACATTGAGAGATGCTTGAGCAGAAAGGGACAATGAAAACCCAGACTTACAGTAAAGATCAACACAAAGATTTGTCCGTCACACTCATTGTTTAAAATCTCTGAATGAATTAAGATGACAACCAATAAATCTTCTTAGTTGGTCAAAATAGGCCATGGAGAAAAGACTGAGGGGCCTCGGGAATTAAATTAAGGCAGTGGGGTGGAGCAGGCTGGGGATGGGGAGAGGGAGAGGGAGGGAAAGGAGAGGCATTTCTCAGGGAGAACTCTGGTGTGACTGCGGCGCATGGAGTTGGTTAGAATTAAACAGGTAAGAAGCTGACTGGATTATCCAAAGTCTGGACCAGAATGGTTTGTAACCAAGACTTAAGATGATCTCTGGACCCCCAACCTTCTGTAAGAAGAAGGTGGGCTCAGACCCCCAGCCCTGGAAAAAGACACTGTTTATGTGTGGCCAAGAAGGATGATAACAGAAAGGGAGAGTTCTCCGCAAGGGGCAGCGCAAGGCCCGACGCCCTGCCAGCGAGGCCCTGCTGGAGCAGAATCAGGGTCTACTTAAGGAACACCCCCTTCCTGGGTGGGGTTCCCAGTAAGTCTGCCCACAGGGTTTCAGAATCTCAGTGGACCATGTCATGGGCCAAGGGTCTTCCCTTCTCGCCCTGGAGCACATATGCGGTCACCCCGGTCCTCTCCTGCAAGTGCGAGGTGGGGAGAGGAGACAGCGCTGACCTGGGCCGCCTGAGTCTCTGGGCAAGGTCAGCTGACCGGACTCCCACACAGAAGTCTGCCTTACTGCCTGCTGCAGAGAACCGGCCGGAGCCTGTCCTCTGACACTGAGGCCCAACCTAAGGGCCTCCCGCAGCGTCTCACACCACACGTGGTCTCCACATGACTCTCGAACAAATGAACGAAGGACTGAGTGAACCAATGCGTGAATGATTAGATTTATTGAAGCCTGCACCATGTGCCACCTAGTTTTAGGCCCTGGGAGTCAAAGATGAATGAGGGGTCCATGCCCCCTTACCAGGCACCAAGGAAGGGCTCACACGAGGCAGGTAAGGCGGGGCAGGAAACTCTCTGAGCACAGAAACCTGAAGAGCCGGGCCCGCACAGGAGGTGTGGCCAGTGAGTGTTGGTTTGCATTGTCCAGACAAGGCAGCCTAGGGGTTCTCGTGGGGAGGAGACCTCTGTCTTTGGACCTAGGGTAACTCACACCAGAATGACTCACACCCGCTGACTCACCCACATACCAGGTGACTCACACCAGAGTGACTCACACCCGCTGACTCACCCACATATCAGGCGAATCACACCAGAGTGACTCACACCCGCTGACTCACCCATACACTAGGTGACTCACACCCGCTGACTCACCCACATACCAGGTGACTCACACCAGAGTGACTCACACCCACGGACTCACCCACATACCAGGCGAATCACACCAGAGTGACTCACACCCGCTGACTCACCCACATACCAGGCGACTCACACCAGAGTGACTCACACCCACTGATTCACCCACATACCAGGCGAATCACACCAGAATGACTCACACCTGCTGACTCACCCACATACCAGGTGACTCACACCAGAGTGACTCACACCCGCTGACTCACCCACATACAAGGCGACTCACACCTGCTGACTCACCACATACCTGGTGACTCACACCAGAGTGACTCACACTTGCTGACTCACACACATACCAGGCGACTCACACCAGAGTGACTCACACCCGCTGACTCACCCACATACCAGGCGACTCACACCAGAGTGACTCACACCCGCTGACTCACCCACATACCAGGCGACTCACACCAGAGT
>CAUYRT010071183.1:0-25214 GCA_963574885.1 Lepilemur ruficaudatus
CCTCTGAACGATAAACTAGACTTATTTACTTATTTACCAATATTTTTACCTAAAGAAGAGGAGTAAAAAAAAAACACTTTATTTTTTCATTAAAAGAAAGTTTTATGATGAGATTTTAAAAAATATATAGATATACTACAGTAATTATCTAGAATTCAGAACCTAGGGAATGTCCATTAGTGTTTTTTTCTGATTGAGAGATTGGTCACTTATGAGAGGCTATTGTCATGAACAGAAAAAGATGTGGCCCTCTCTTCCCCTGAATAATTGCCAATGACTTTCAAAATGGAGTAGGGGCTATCTTGATATGCTCATGCTTTTCCCCTTAGAATCATTGGTTGATGTAAACTTCAAATTAACTTAAATATTTTATATTTTAAGGTATTTTCCAAGAAACATATATTAAAAACATAGAATAGTTATACCACATATTATCTTAAGAGCTGATTTTATCCATTTTCCAAGATTTTAGGAAATATAACCAAATCATTCAGGATAAATTCTTAACTATAAGATTTAAAAGAACTTCACTGATAGTGATTCCACAACCATTCATAAAATAAATAATATGTCCGCATTTGAACAGTAGTGGGGGGTATTGTGAAACATTACGTATTACAATGTTTATGATTAAATTTTTTTCTTTTATTGATATATAGTATTTTACATATCTGTGGGGTACATGTGAGTGTTACGTGCCTAGAATGTGTAATGATTAATCAAGGTATTTGGAGTATCCATCACCTTGAGCATTTATCATTTCTGTGTGTTGGTATCATTTGAAGTCCTCTCTTCTAGTTAATTTGAAATATACAAAATATTGTTGCTAAGTATGCTCAACCTATTCTGTTACCAAACTTTATAATTAATAATGTTAATTGTTAACACTGTCATAACAATGAAGCATAGAGTTTTAATAGAATCTTACCAATGTTAGAAAAAGAAATACATTTCGGAGAAGTCAACCCCATATTTTTCTACTTGGGAGATCTCATTTCCCAAGTATAGCATATGGTATTTTATTTTTCTCCTCCTCTCTCCTGATCCTAAGATAAATATTCTTAATTTATTTTATAGTATGATGATATTTCCAAGTAAAAGTTAATATTCCAATTTTAACTACAGTTTCTTATCAATACCATGCATCCTTCCCAATCAGTTTTGTTCTTACCACTCTGGGCTCTGCAGTTGATATGCACTTTTACCTTATCCAGGTTTAACATATTGGTCAACTTCTTTATCCATGTAAAGCTTATCGGGTTCTGGAATGCTATCATTCCCGTGTTTACTACCTGCCTTTTACATAGGGTAAATTAAGTCACCAAATTTAGTTATAGTCATTGCCTGGAGGAGAGAGGCAATTAAACTGTGGGTCCAAAGCTGGTAATGATGTCACAATTATAGAGCAACCACAGACCATGGTGTTCTATATAAATGATCACAGCAGCCTTGCAAATAAATGATCACACGGCCTTTCAAATGGGATCCTGTACCTAGAAGATGTACAACTAAACTTTGTAGCTGACTATGTCATTTTAACTTATATCTCTTGACATTGGGATTCTCTTTGTTAAATTTACCAGCAAGGCTCCTCTTCAATGGAGCACCACAAAGTATTTTAATTCTAACCACATATTGATTCATCTAATTTCATACTTGAATTGTCATAATTTATCAAATTTATAGAATTCTAGATGTTTAGTTGTGTGGTTTATTTGTTTCATAGTTGGGTTCTTTTCCTGTTTCTGAATGGGGTATCCCACTAAAATCTCGATTAGTAAGTTCAACCAAACGCTACCACAGGACGCTCTGTGTGCAATAGCTTTGGATGGTTTTGATTTAATCAAGAGGAAGATGAAAGTGGGTGTCCATTTCTTTCAACTCCTTAGCTCCTTCACCATCCATCATAGTCAATGTGTGGTTCCTCCGGACACAGCATTAATGATAGCTGTCAAAATAATAGTCTGTGGGTTAGAGGTCAGGAAAAATATGTAAAAGACTTCAGGGTGAACCAGATGATAAAGTAGCTCATTTAGTCATTTAAATGCTAGCCTAGCATGGCCTTGGTGGGATCAGGGGTTAGTGGAAGCAAGAAGAATAAATGGGGACATCTCCTAGTAGTTTACTCTTGTTAAAAGGGAGAAAAAAAGATGATAATAGCATTACCAAACAAGCACACTAGAGGCAATTTTCTTAATTATAGTGCTGAGCCAGCAGTGCACACAGAGTGGGCTTGCTATTGGCATGAAAGCTTTTACTTTCAAATAATGTTAACCCTTCCTGGTACTGTATGTCTTAATTAAGGTAATTCCTGGAAGTGCTGCCAATGTCAGCAGTTTTGCATTTCCATTGCTGTTTATAAGCCATTTGTGAAAGAAGTGAGCTGGGGTCCTGGCACAGGGTCCAAAGTGAGTTACTTTATGGGAGGGACTTTTTCAATGAATCTAAAAGAAAAGCTCACATTTTGTTTTATTAGATTGGTTACTTAATACTATACTATACAAATTCTGCAGAGAGAGAGAGACAGAGAGAGACAGAGAGAGAGTGATCATATGGTCCCATAAAATGACCTGGGACAGCAAAAACCATGACATATGATCATATAGAAAATGTATTTTTGTGCTTTTAAATATAGGCTGCTGCCTTAGTCAGTTAGGGTTGCTAACAAAAATACCATAAACTTGGTGGCTTAAACAACAATATTTATTTCTCAGCTCTAGAAGCTGAGAAGTCCCAGATCAAGGTGCCAACAGATTCAATGGCTGGTGAGAGCCTTCTTCCAGTCTTGTAGACATCTACCTTCTAGCAATACCCTCACGTGGCCTAGGGAGATCACCTTTTTCCTGTTTCTTCTTCCAAGGGCACTAATCCCATTCATGAGGGCTCTACCTTCATGACCTAATTACCTCCTAAAGTCTCCACCTCCAAATACCATCACTTCTAGGATTAAGCTTCAACATATGAATTTGGGGGCACACAGTCAGTCCATAGCAGACACTAATTGGCATTTATAGCCTTGCAGCTCAATTTTGGGGTATTACTAATTATAATGCATTCTTGTTACAGTATATGAAAGTAATAGAGCAATTGCTGGTAGTACTTATGCAACATAAGAATCATTGAAATCTCATTTTAACATTTGAAAAACACTGGGTTCATATGAATTTTAAATGAATTTTAAGTGATCTGTGGTACATAATGTCACTCCAAAGTATGTTTTCCTGATTTCTCTCGGTGTAAATGTGAAATGTGGCCTCTTTGATAGAAGCTATGGATCTTTAAAATAGTAGGCACACCAAGAATCAAGCAAAGAAGAAAATTAAATATTAGTTGATAAGTTTGAGCTCCTGACTGCTGTTCTTCAGGTATCTATACTTCAACAACTCTGTGGCCGATGTTCAAGGCCTATGTTACTTGACTCCGGTTAGAAAGTTAGATGGATAATATTTTCCCATGGGCTAATTTGCAGAGACTAGAATCATTCTGTTTGTAAATTTTTATCATAGTTTCTTTAGATATCTATTATCTTATACAGATTACTTGCTATACTTACACTCTTTTAAGTACAAGTATATTTTCAAACATTAGTTTATGAGTTACTTTCAAACTTTAGACACTAAATGTATGAGCAAACCTTTCTTTACCATTCATGTTATGAGATTATGAGATAATCTAAAATATATCAATTATTCTTTTAATTGTTTTATATAGGTAAGATGCCTACTATAAAAATATGTATTTTTTTAACTTCAAAAAATGTTTTTGCTTTTGATGCTTGTTCCCATTGGGTGGTTGTTAGACTATTATTGTTTTATGAGTCTTCCCTTAAGAATTCCTCTTTCAAGAGTTTATTTGTTGTCACTGACTCTTTAGAACCTTTTGCCAATGACATCAGAATCACTGGGCAGCTACATTTATCTTTAATTGTATAATGAACCCAGAAGCCAGCAATAGCTGAAAATTTTGACAACTGAAAGATAGTTATGCAAACTTTTTCTTTAGCGTAAATGTGCTTACTAAAATAAAAAACAAAACTCAACAACAAAACCAAAAAAATAAATCACAACTAATAAAAGAATTGTTTCTTTATAGTTTTTAAGGCAATGCTATTTGTCTATATTCTAGAAAAACCTTGATAGTGTAGATAGTGTATGTTACATAAGATGAAAAAATAACAATAGTAGATTTATTCTTTTTAAACTCCAAATAAAATGTACAATATGGTTGTTAACCACTTTCAGCCATAACTTTTGAAGATCAATCATTGACATTTACTTCTATTTTTTATCATTCCTTATTAAAGTGCAGAGTATTACAGCATCTTACAACATCCAAATTTCAAACGAAAAAAAGTTTACATTCTCTTAGAGGTGAGAAAGCACATAAGTGGATATGGTTATCATTGCCATTTTTAAAATGAATACTACAGTAATGTATTAAGTATAAAAACAATACAAATATCTCCAAAGAAAATGATGATCTAAATTAATCTAGGGCCTAAGTGGACTATTTAAACAGCAAAAATAAAATCTCATTTTCATTTTATAAGACATAGGGCAGTTTAAATCACTTGGACAGAGTATTTCATTGGAATGTCATGATGGAGGATGAAATTTTAGTGGGATAGGAGAGGATATAAGAATGAAGGAATAGAAAATGAATCAGAAATGTTAACAAATTTTAACTTGTAATGAATTTGTAGTTAGTTGTAAAAGTCATCTTTCTCTTTCTTACTTCCTCAATTATTTATTCTTTTATTAATTTATTCAATAAGAAGTTATAGAAATTCTATTTCTAACTTCTATATATTTGGGAAAATTTCTCATGTTTATAATTAGCAAGATCCCTGATGTTTCTGAAATCTTTATTAAAGTGAGAGGGAAGAAATCAAGATTGTAGCAATCACAAACATGGAGAACAGTTCAAAGTTAATCAATTCATTAAGGATCTGTTCTTGAGCAACTGATAACCTCTCTGGATCAAACTTTCTTCCCCCATAAAATGAAATTAAACCGGATGATTTACTGTAAATTTAAGCTGCATTTGTCAACTATGAGATGAGCTAGAGTGGCTGAAAGGCTGGCCTTCTGAAATTGCTAATTCTCCATTTTGCTGACCAATGTACGTCTCAACATGTCTGCTGCTCTGTGAAGCTATAAGGATAGTCACAAGCTCAAGCCTTAGAACAACATTCAGAAAGCTTAACAGAAACTCTACCTTGTTCTAACTTGTTTTCCTCTTCCAAAATGTGGTTTGCCAGACTGGTGAGCTTTGACCTGTCCTGACCCAGCTGAGGGACTCAGGGTCACAAGCAGTTTCCTTTTCCATACAAAGAGCTCCTGGGAGACACTGCAGATCTCTGTTTCAATGCAGACACCTTCTTTTCTGGCTTCATATTAAAGTTGAGACTTTCTTTTTACTCTGTGGACAATAGGTATATAATTCCAGAGACAGTGAGATGAATGAACACAATACTGTTTTAAAGGATGGTACACCAATGAGCATTTGCTGGGTACAGCCTGTGTGCTTAGTGACTTGGGTGATGTGGGAGAGCTGACGTCATCCATAGGCCTCAAGAGTGAGACAGAGATTACATAAAAAAGCAGCCACATCAAACACCCTCTATCCACTTCCAATCTGCCCACTCAAGGTAGAGAGAAGAACTTGTCTTGATTTCCAGCCCCCCACTCTCCCACCCGCCAGCCTTGCCCCTCCCCAAGTGTAATCTATTGCAGTTAGTGACTCACAGACCATAAAACAATAGGACTGGAAGGGACAATAGAAATGACATTTTACAGAAGCCGAGGAAGGGCACTGATTTGACCAGGGTCACAGAGCTAGTTTCTGGCAAAATCACTACTAAAACTTAGGTCTCGTTTCTTTTTTTTTATTTATTTAAAAAACAACTTTATTGAAGTATACTTTACATACCTTGCAATTCATCCATTTTAAGTGTACAATTAAATGATTATTAGTAAATTTACTAAGTTGTATTACAGTTTAGTCACAGCTATTCATACTCAGCCACTCTGACATCAGACAACTTTGAGAAAATTCTGTAACTTTGCATTTGATTTTTAGGGCTACTGGAACAAACTGTCCATAAACAATGTTGCTTGAAACAGCAGAAACAGCTTTTCTCCCATAGTTTTGGAGGCTACAAGTCCAAAATGAAGGTGCTAACAGGTCCATGCTTTCTCCGAAGGCTCTAGGTGGAACCCTCCTTGCTTCTCCCTAGTGCTTGGTGGTGGCTGGCAGTTCTTGGTGTTCCTTGTCTTGCAGCTACATCACTTCAGTCTCTGCCTCTGCTGTCACATGGCCTTCGTCCCTGGGTGCCTGTCTTCGCATCATATTCCCTGTTCTTATAAGGATGCCAGTCTGAGTGGATTAGGGGTCCACCGTACTCCAGCATGACCCAATTTTAACTATTAATAATTACATCTGCAATGATCCTATTTCCAAATAAGGTAACACCTGGAGGTACTGTGAGTTAGGAATTCAATGTCTTTGGAGGGATGGTGGTGGTTGCACAGCTCAACTCATAACGTACTCCGTAGCATGTAGGCTGAGGCCTACAGAGATCCAAAGGAGAATGGAGGGGTCAGTAAAGTGAGTTCTTCCGGGTCCTTCTCAGTTTCTTCCCTTGGTGCTCTTTGCCATGCAGGTGTGTTCCATTAATTAAAATGGGAGGAGCTTTGCCACCGAGAAAATAGGAAGGCTGCTCATTGCTATTCCACTCTTCTCTCTTCCCGAAGCAGCCTATGGTCTCCAGGTGGAGAAATCACGGCTCTCCCTCTCTTAGTCTTTGCCCCCTGCTTCATGTCCCTCCATAACAAAATGTAAGCCTCGCTCGCCTGGCCTGGTTCGCAGTCATCACTGGCTTACCCGGCAGAGAGCAGCACAACGGCTAATGGAAACTTTCCTCTGCATAAACGGTGCAGTTCTCTAATTTGTTTAGCTAAACTGCATTAGTCATACTGAAAGTTTTATTATCAGAGTCAAATACAGGAAGCTGGAGCGGACATGCTGTATTTTAAAAAATTAAAGCATTTTTAAAAATAAGCTTGGCATATTGATTACCTAATTTTCTAAACAAGAGGCTCATTCCTTTTAATCCTTGGCATTACTGTAAATTCTATTTCCGCCTATGGGTCATGCTGTTCAAAATAGATTTTTTAAAAAACCCCACAGTACGCACATATTTTCTGTTAGGTTTTGCTTTAAGATCACCTTTGCTAAGATGTTACTGAATTAAGTGAGAAAGTTCAGGTCCTGGATTTCTATAGGAACTGACCTTGCCACTGCAAACTTGGAAGAATGAATTTGCATGAGTTAACACTAAAACTTTACATTCATATATATATGATTTTTATACGTGGTCTAAGGCCAGCAACTATGGGAAATTATTTTGTCATTTCTATGGAGGTCATTTCATTTGAACTGTTTTTTTATTTCTTCCAGCCTTTTGTAGGAGTGGATCCTTAACCACTTCTTTTTTCTATTTTACTACTTGTTATTGTTGTTATCTTCATTTATAAAAGATAGGGAAACATATGGCCTTTGTCAAAGACTCAGTCAATGCTACTGGATAAGTCATATTATTATTGTGGGAGACATATTACTAGTGGGCTAGATCCTGTTAGGTGAGTGAGCTTTTTCATCTTCATGCATAATGTTTTACAGAGACTATTACTCAGATCTCGAGGAGACAGTTTACATAAGGCCCTTCCAGTGTGTTACCATATAGCGAGCCCATGAAATCTTACCTTCCAAATAAGCCAGTATTGTCACAGGCTTCATTTTATCAGATTCAGATTATTGTTTTCAATGCCTAGCATGGTGCTCACATCATAGTACGACTCAATAATCTGTTGTGTAATAGTGAAGAATAAGCAGGCAACTGCTTCGTAGTCTACATTTAAGACTTACTGAATCTCTTATTCTTGGTTCTAAATTAAGCCCCTTGTACAATAGGTTTTACTAGATCCTATATTGATTAAAAGTTCTCATATTACAATAACAGAGGAAATGCCTATGATTTGAAAATTCTCAGATAAACCATCTTACAGGTAAATGTTTTAGGTTCAGTGAATTCAGTATATGCTAAACAGGAAGGAATTAAATTGAAAGAAAATAGTGGAAAGGTTTATATATTTTCTTCTAAAGTTTAACTAAAGTAATTAAATTAGAAAACCAATCACTTTGTGTTTGCTCCTGGAGTTTATTTGGGATAAGCAATTTATGTAGTAGATTCTGCATTGCCAAGTTAATTTTTTATGACATTTGCAAATGGATCAGACAGTGTAACATTACCTTCTCCTTGCAAAAATAAAAAAAAAAGCAGCACCAAAAATAAATGTCCTAGGCATAGCTCTCACATCATTCAAATTACCCAATTCAATGTTTGAAGCCAATCTAAATGGCTTTACCCATCCCTACCACCACCCTCCCACACTGGAAATATGCCCCCAGTAAGACGTCTTCATGATGAATGAGCTAATGTTTATGAAGCACTTAGAGATCCTTGGGCAAGACACTATCTAATTACAAAGTATAGTCCTCATTATTAAATGGAAGCTATTTTCCCCCTGTGTTTTTCGTTATCCATGCCATTTCCATGCCATACCCTCCTGATGGTTTCCATTGCAAAGCGAAATCAGCTTCTTACAAATAAGAGTGGGTGGGGGCATGAGAGCTTAATAATTTTAAGTCACAGTGCATTGCACATGCCCAGAAAAGCCTAGATCACTTCCAAATTCAAGGACTAATAAAAATTGGAAGCACTCCAGTAATTTTAAATTGCTTTGCACATTGAAGAGTGATTTAAAATCATTGAAGTGATTCAATTTTTTTTTATATATGCACTTCAATTTAGAAGTGAGTCAGACAGACAGCATCATAATGTAGGATAGAAGTCCAAGACATTGAATTAATGTTTAAAAAGTTAGGAATTAGACTAAAACATAACTGAGAAACTAAGATCAAACAGTCACCAGAGTGGATTGGGCCATTAGATTGAAGGACCACGGTGAATTTCTAGACACATTCCAAGGCCTGCCCTCCCCTTGTCCATGACCATCTCTTTCAGTATTTATAGAGTTTACTGCTAATTTATAAATGCATTATATATGCTTTTAACATTGCTCAGGTTTACTTTTTCAATATTGTTATTTATTTTTGTCTGATCATTTAATTTTCATGTGAGTGAATCTTTATGTAGAAATAGAACATGAGTCACAAATGCAATCAGCATAGATAGCTGAACATTTTCTAGAGTCACATTAAAAAAAGAAATAATGTAAAATTAGTTTCGGTAACATATTTTATTTTACCTAATATATCCAAAATATTATCATTTCAATGTATAGTTACTATACACAATTATTTAGACATTTTACGTTCTTTTTCCTTTGTACTAAAGTCTTCAAAATCTGATGTGAATTTTACACTTAACGGCTCATCTCAATTTAGAGTAGCTGCGTTTAAAGTGCTCAGTGGCCACATGTGGCTGGCTAGTGGCTATCATAGACAGTGTGGCTATAGACTAGAAACACTTTGAAGGTATGAACTGTGTTTTATGCTTTGCAACACCAGTTATACTTTGGGTTTGCCTTTTTCATTACTTTTACCATCTCACTTAACTTTGTGGCTGTAATAGTCAACCGTGCAGGTTTATTAGCATAAAAAACAAAGCAAAGCAAAACCAAACAAGCCAGTGATCATTCTTCAGGCCACATGCAGTTTGACAGCACACACTCTACCTGAGTTTCATGTAGGATTAAAACAGAAAGCTGACATATGGAATTTCCTGATGCCCTAAGGCTGACTTTCAGCACCTACGCATTTATGCATAAAATTCAAATATGGTCATGGGAAAGACCTCTCTATTTACTATGACAGAAAGAAGAAAAAGGAAACACAAGAATAATTTTGGTAATCAAATCGAGCAAGAGTTTATTTGCAGCTACAAAAAGAGGAGCATCATTTTCCTGGTAAAGGCTTTGGTCAGTGATTGGTTCCTGTCTCAAGTCTCTCTCTGCTGGAAAAGGCATTCCATGCTCTGGGGACAGATTTTTCAGAGCCTCCCAGGCCAGAGCATGAGGATCTGAGTAAATGCAGAAAAGATGGCATCGCACAGAGGATGCATTGTTGGGAAAGCAAACGATTTTACATGACTCAGAGCAAAGAAAGGACGTATGAGGCCACAAATGACAGTTTGATTGATAAAGATGAATGGCCAGAGAGAAACCCACACTTAAAATTCTTCCTTTGAACCTTTTTCCACAGAAGAATTTCATAGAACTGCACTGCGTTTTTCTATCCTTTTTCAGTCTTTTAATTATTTATTTGCCTGATTCTAAAAGCAATGTATGTTCTTTATGCTAAAAGTGTCAAACAGAATAACAAAAGATTGCCTTTATTCCTTCCATTCAGAGGAAATCTTTATTAATACTTTGACATTTTCTTCTAGTCTTTCTTTTATAGATTTTATATAGTTGAGATAGTATTGTGCCTTCTTGATTTACATTTGAACAGTTTCCTATATCATTAAAAACCTCTTAGACCACAACTGGCTTCATCATTCCAATAACACTTTTTCCATTTTATATGTGTGTATATATATATATATTAAGTGAAATAATTCCCTTTTATTAATGTTATTTGTGATGATAAGTTAATGCTCAGTTTGACTATCACAGGTGATCTTATATTTAACATACCTTGCATTTTAAGAGCTGATGCTGTAATGAACATCTTCATACATAAATCCTTTTCTGCATTTCAAGTTGTTTTCTTAAATAGATTACAAAGGGAATTACTGGGTCAAAAAATATGGACTTTTGTAAGGGCTTTAGAATTATATTGCTAAGCTATTTTCCAAAAAGTCTACATTTTCCTTCCAATAGATGTTTCTACCTTGTTTGACACCCAATACAAAATCAGATCATCTTGATACCTTTATTTCTAGTTTTGTCCCCAAACCATTGTTTTAACTCCCGTTATGCATTTTGGTTGATATTATAGTAGTCCATAAATCCATAAATTGTAACAACCTGGTGTACTCTCTCCATTCCAGCAGCAGCCTGCCTTTAGCACCTATTCAAATTATTTGTGAACAGGCAGAAAAGGGAGGAGAGCCTTTGGAAATATTTTCCTTTATTAAAATGTGTTATAACTTTAATTTTAGCAGATAGGCTTGCGGGGAAAATATTGGGAAAAGATTTCCTTCTTATAGATTCTAAAAAAATACTGTTGGATATTCCTCTGTTGCCTGATGAACTAATCATCTTTTAAGATTTGCAATAACCTACATTTAGGGAGAATTTCCAGTCACTCTTCCAAACACTTTACATTTTGGATTTGCCATTTCATCCTCATAATAACTCTATGAGGAAGACACCATTATCAGTTCCTTTTTCCTATTTAGGGATCTGAGCCTTTGATAGCAAGAATAAGTAACTTACTCAAGTTACATTGCTATGAAATAGCAGACTCAAGATTCAAATCTAGAATCCAGAGATTCCAGATATTTGGAGAAGGATTACCTGTTCTTAACTGCTACCACTATGCAGCCTCAAATGCAAACCTCTTGTATGAATATTTTCTAAACCATCTTCATACAGAACTTTCCCCTTCCTGTTTTATATTCCCACTGTGTCCTATACCTTCTATTTCCTTTGTGCCTCTAACTCTTCATTGCACATATCTGTTCACTAGTTGAACATAAGCTTCTGAAGGGCAAGTCGGTGCCAGCTCATCCTTCTGTCTTTACTGTTTAACAGAGCCACGCACCTCCTAGGTGCTCGGGAAACATTTATGGAATAAATGGTGTGAGTAAAAGTATCTTGGAAGAGAGTCACAAGATGTCATTCTATAATATTATTCTTTTAAAAGTCAGGAGTTTTTCCAGAATACATGATCTTGTTCTTATAAGCACAATTTAAAACAATAACCCAAAGAAGAGGAAATGAATCGTTTAGTGGTATGAGAACTTTTGGCTACTAAAGTAACATTTAGGGTACTCTGGGTTATACTTGGCCTGTAATACAGAACGAAAGTTCAATCAACACTCTTTAAAGACTTCCTAACTGTTGTAAACCAAAACCCCATTTTTTTAGCAAGTCTAAATTGATGTATAGTAACTTTGAGTTCATGTGAATCTTCATGGTTTCAATTGTTTCACTTTTATTTGCTTTTTCAAAGTGCAGCTCAGTAGGCGTGAACCCACACAAACCAAAACAAAAAAGTGGTTTGCAGAGTTTTTAGAAATTGAAGATACATAGTATGCACAGCTTTAGTCAGCAACTCAAGGGAGCAAATATATCCAGTATCGTAATCTATCACATTAAGAAAAATGATGACTCCTCAGGCAGTTGGAATACAATGTTTAAAAACTAAATAGCAAGGAAACCATTTAATGACTCTTGTGTGTGTTTATGACTTCTATGTGTTTACGACTTCTGTGTGGTTTTTTAACAAGGATGGATGTGTTCTTTGTAGAGAAAAGAAGTTGTGTGAAACCCCAAATGCTCAGGTTAAGACCCAAGAATGATAAAATGTCTTCCTCACAGAGCATTCCTACATTTTAAAAAGTGGTTTTAACCACAATGACGGAGAAACAAACTCCCGTTTGTCTGCATCATACAATTTTGGATGGAATGAGACATCTTTACTCTTGCATTAGTTTAATATATTCATATAAGAACGAACCACTTTGAGGTTTGGTATACATTGTCTTTGATTTTATGTCTCTTTCATAAGTAGTGGTGTTTGGCACTATTATTTATACTTACTACCTTTCCTTTACTGTAAAGTCTTGTTATACCTAAATGAAATTAATATAGGAAAAATGCATTTGAACGTGAAAACTACTATTTAAACGTATAGTTAGGAATTTTGTATATATGTTTATATATAAGTGCACATTATATGTACGTATATGTACATTCTTTTATAAATGTTTTACGTGTATATGTTTTGTGTGCACATATGTGTGTATATATATGTATGTGTGTATATTCAGCATATTTAAAAGTATACTTATGTAAGTGTCCTAAGTCATCTCTCCATGTAGAATTTCCCCCTTCCTCTTTTATGTCCCCATTGTGTACTGTATTTTCTATTTTCAGAAGTATACTATCAATATTTTCTAAGTATACTTAGGTATAGAAAAATTTGCTTTTCTTCTTTTTTTCCATGGAGTGACAATATGTTTGCAATATGAGACATCAGATTTTATATAAACCTGAAATATTTTTCTAATAATTTCTCATATGACAATAATGCAATTTGAATGCTTGCAGTGGCTCAATGTGGTGGCTGTACGGAGATGGGGGATGCTGAGTCAGTTCTAGACATAGGCGAATGGCCAGCAAGTACAATGATAATATTCAGAAAAAAAAGGTAACAGCTGGTATTGAAAGTTCATGAAGTGCAACCAAGAAGATGTTCTGAAAATTGTAGTTCAATGGGGGATTGAAATGAACAAAGAGTTTGGTTAGATGCTAGGAACTGGCTTCAGGTACTTCATGAAGATTTTTCCTAGTGACTTTCTGTTGATCTTGTGCTATTTCTATCCAGCTTTCACTACTCCATGTTGGCTTAAATGTGTCACTCACATAACAATTGGGTCTCAGGGTAAAATCTCTCCAAATCAACGATATATTTGAGTTCTGTTTTGGCACCATCAAAAATCTAATTCAATTCAATTCTTGTTAGTGAGGAGTCAGGGAGCTGGCTTCCAATAGAGACTAGGGTCACGTCCTGATGCAGGGTGTGTGTTGCAGGTGAGGTTCAGCTAGAGCAGCAGGAGAGCAAAATCCAGGATGGAAATCCATGGGTGGGAGCAACAGTGCAGCAAATAGCTTCTAGGTATCAATTTCTTCTCTTCTGGGACAGACAGATGAACCAGAGTTGGTTCAATCAGACTTGGTCTTCCACCAGAAAGCATTGCTTATCGGTAGTAAACATTTCCCCAGCATTCACCTGATAAACTGGGGTCGGGAAGGTCAACTGAAGCTTTGAGAAATTCTATACCAGACCTGGAATTTCCTGGAGGTACTTCAAAGAATATAATTGTAAGATGTGGGCTGGGGCAGGAAGGAAAAGAACCAAAATGAAGTGCTCTGGGTCTTCCACCCCTACTTCAACTAGAGTAACTCCATACCATGTTTCACTTGAACAAAAGGATTTGCCCTTAGAACTACTCTGAGGACCTCCGCTTAGAGAAATATTTATGTGGACACTGACGTAGTACCACATACTTCACTGATAATAAAGACCATTGTTGCTGATTACTGCTTTGAGGCATAACAGCTCTGTTGCAAGAGAACTCAAGATGGATCAGCAACTCCTATGGTGGCTGGGCAGAACTGACCCTGTGCAACACAGACCTTGGTGGACCCTGGTTTCTTCTTGATAAGTAGCTGGAGCACACTCAAGGATAAAATGAGATGACAGGGCAGATAATAGAAGGAGGCAGTAGTCACTGAGTATCACAGTTGCTGAGGGAGGTGTAAGTACTGAAAAGCATGCAATGAGAACTGGCTATCCTCCAAGCATGCTGGACAGTTCTGGGTGTTCATTTCCAGGGCCTGTAATGACCATGACTGGGTTAGGTAGAGGGTATCTACCCAGAATTTTTTGGGGACAGAGTCTCACACTATATATTTCTATAGTGTGATGATATGCTTCAGGAACTTGAATTAAGGCAAACTCAAATTCCTCAAACTGCTTACCTTTGGAGAGTGTTGGTTCAGCTTTCCTGAATGAATTGGTAAAGTGAACCTACATAATAAAATAGGCCAGGATGTTACATAAGAATACAATGTGTATTCTTCCACTTGGGAATAAAGAAAATCCTATTTTAAACCTCTGAAAGGAGATAGAATTGTGGCATCACAAGATATGAATTTTACCTCTGTATCAGCTTACTCAGGTATTAAGTTCATGGATTTTGAGTCATCCAGCGATGTCTAACCCTAAGCATTGGATCTTCAATCTATGATGCTATGAAACTGTGCTTCCAAGGGCCACACAGTACAACTGGGTCAGAGGTTTTTGTTGCCATGCTTCACAGGCATGCATTGGTCTTGAATAGGGTGATTACTGTTTTGATAGAGTGAACCAGAAAAAAATGAAATTGTTTCAAACCAAGTCTTAGTTTAAGTTTTGGAAAGTTGGTCATTTCATACTTTACTGCTCAGTGTATTGTAAAAAGCATGGAAACATATTCTATACTGTTCATGGATAATGTTCCTGTTCATATTTTTATTTTGTTTTATTTTCTCAAATGTCTTGCAATGACTTTGAGTACTTTTATGATCAAAAGGATCATAAAATCATAGACGTTTCAAGCTCCCCTTTTTGCTTAGATTTTAAACAGAGCCTGGTTTTCATCTGGGTGATTCAAGAAGGCATGAGGTATCTAAAATAGCTAAATTAATAGAAGCAGAGAGTGAAATAGTGGTTTCCTGGGGCTGGGGAAGGGGAAATGGGGAGCTGCTGCTATTCAATAAGTATAAAGTTCCAGGTTTGCAAGATGAAGAAGTTCTAGAGATCTTCTGTACATCATGTCTATAGTTAATAATACTGTGTTATACACTTAAACATTTGTTAAAAGGGTAGATCTTGTTTTAAATGTTCTTACTGAAGTAAATAAATAAGCAAGCAAGTAAATAAATAGAAAAAGAAAAAAATGAAAGCAAGGGCTCTCTGGTAGCAATTAACTGAATGGGAATACTTAGAAGATTTGGATAATTCCCAAAAAAACTCTCAAAGCACTCCAGGAAACCGAGGAAAGACAGGGGTCAGTGGCCAAGAGTAACTTATTCTCTTGAATCAGGAGTTGTACCTGTTTGCTCTAGACCAGATTTTTGTCAAAAATAAGCAATTTCTGTGAACAGATCAGAAATATTATAGGGAGCTAGCTCGTAGTGGGCAGATTTTGGTAGAATAATGTCATGTTCCATGTAATGCAGAAAATGAAAAGAAAGAAATATGGTGGCATGCTTAGTACCATATAATTCAGTAATAATGGGGATATGGTCAATAATCTCTTACCTGTAATAAACAGATACATTGTATAAGCTGCAAAAGCACAGCTAAGACAGTAAGTGGGAAGTTAGTACTGAACCCACGTCATGGAAGTTCTAAAATCCAGTGTGAGGCAGGTGCTGAGGTCAGTGAAAGGACTCTTGTGTTCAGGTATCAGAAGATGGAAACCATGGATTTTTCCAGGAACACCTCAGCAAATCTGCCACTTTACTTTCTGTTTCCATGGGGTTTATTATTATTTAATTTCCCTCATGCATAGCAACTTTTGTCCAATGGCACTACTTTTGTCCCTCAATACTGTTTAGCTTCCAACCCTTATATTCACACATGTTTCAGGATCATCAAGTTAAGGATTTTTTTGAGACAGAGTCTCACTCTGTGGCCCTGGCTAGAGTGCAGTGGTGTCTTCATAGCTCACAGCAACCTCAAACTCCTGGGCTCAGTTGATACTCCTGCTTCAGTCTCCTGAGTAGCTGGGACTACAGGTGCAGGCCATCATGCCTAGCTACTTTTTCTATTTTTTTTTTTTTTTTTTTTTGTAGAGACGGGGTCTTGCTCTCACCCCGGCTGGTCTTGAACTCAAGCAATCCTCCCACCTCGGCCTTCCAAAGTGCTAAGAAATGTTTGATGAGGCCACAATGACTACAGCCAATGTTTAATATATGTCCTCCCATGGATGTTAAATATTGTTGCATACTTCTTGTCACTTTCAAAGTCTCTAAGGCTTTGATATCTTTTTTCATTTACATCATATTACAACAGAATTGCCTCTCATATACTCCCATAATTATCGACTTTCATAATGGCCACTTTAATTGAAATCATTTGGGATTTCCCAAAGGTAGTCATTCAAGAGCCATATAAATGAATGTTCTATTAGCAGCTTTAGAATGCTACACATTACTAACAGGGGGAATTCCCTTTTCATCAGTCTTCTACTCCAAAGATTATATCATTTCAACAGGAACTAATCTGTTTCTCTTCAAGATTCCCTCAACTAACACTTGGGCTTATCTACTATACACTTTACTAATATATACCTCATGCCAGGCTTATTATTAACTCAGGGAGTTTGTACATGAGTTTGGTTATCATTCATAATAAGATTAATTATTCTTAGAATTGGAGATTGTTAATGAACCCTAAAATTCTCATCTAAATCCCTTATTTCACAGACGTCCTAATGAATTGGCAGGCATTGTGATCCTCAGTGGATGTTATAAAAATATTCTCTCTTTGGTAAGGAGGATTTAGAACCAATTACCTTAAAATACTTTTAACCAGAACTTTACTAACATGACTCATAATTAACTATTTTTATAATTCATTTATATGGAAAAGCAATCTCTAATTATGTATTCTCTCAACATATTTATTGAAGGCTTTGTTATGTGTAAAGTATTGTTCTAGATCCTAAGATCAGGACTTTTATGTACAAAGAAAAAATTTCAGCATATGTTCTAGTATCCTGGTACAACTTAATTTATACTCTCTCTCTCTCACTGAGTGAAGAGATGAAGCTGATTTATTTCCAAAAAGAATTTCAGCAACAATATTGAAACAGAAAGTGATTATTCTAAATCAGTAATAACGACAACATCACCACCACAATTAACCAACATTCCTAATGACCAAAATGCTCCATCTTGGGTTAATTGCGATTTTACTTTATTTGCCTCCAGAGAATGTAAAAAAATTTGTGGGGTAATTGCAGGTCTTGCAGTAACTAAGGAAATGAAAGAGGTGCACTGGAGTAAGCAGGTGCTAGAGTAAGATACTCATACCTTACCTTCTCTCTTTCAGAGATACAGCTATAAAAACACATCATTCATTATTCATGTCAGGGCTTCAGTGCTAAGTTGTCTTTATATGCAAAATTCCTACTGCTCAATATATTGCTATGACAAACCTTTCTACAATTGAGATGACGTCTTAAACTTCATAACATAAATGAACAAACTATCTTAGACATTTACTGATGCTATGTCATATATTATTTAGGTGCCTACTTAACAACTCAGTAATTTATTTTATTTTTCAGTACATGTTCAGCTAAATTGAGCATTCAATCACTAAGGGTTTTGCACAGAATGTTTATTTACCATCATCACCCGCAATACAATAAGTAATTGGCCAAATCTAACTAATTTGACCAATGTCTTCAAAATAGTGCAATGTACCCTTAAATACTTAAGTCTACAAAACAATCTGATATTCAGAGATCCTGAAGTTTCAGACATGTTTGCCAGACAGAATTGAATACAATATGTAAAAAAGACTCAAGATTTTCTGAGATTTGTTAGCATAAACACACCTTATGATTTTATTTCAATTGTTTTTTTCTGGTCTTAACACATATAAGTTTTATCTACTGGTGATTGGAACTGTACTCCTTGTCCCACCTGTGAGTCTATTATTTTAAACAGTTACAGATAATAGCTCTTTCCAGATAAGAAAGGAAAGCTTTAAGCCTACATTAGTTGATTATACTGTTACTTTATATTAATCTCTCACTTGTGCTTGTTACTCCTATGGTTGCTGATTATTCTTCTCAAGTACATAGATTTATGCTTCAGTTTTTGGTAGTGTGAACAATAAACAAGGGATCTATTTACCTCCAAATGATCATTTGTTATGGGTTGCACAAAATATTACATTCATGTTAATTTTACACAAGCTCAAGCTTTTCACATTTCTTGTAGCTTTAATATTGAAGCTGCTTTTATTTGGGGGAGGGGGAGAGTGATACAATGTAATTTCTTAAAATAGGAAGTATGAATCTTCCTAAGACCTTCTTCTTGGAAGAAATATGCGGACATTACCCAAGTCAATGGATAATCTTCCTTTGCAAATTGGGTCAGGAAATGTGTGTCCCATTCCAAAAAGAAACACTCAGAGAGAGAAAGACGATTACGCAAAAATTAACATTAAGCTTCTTTCAAAATGTTTGATTATGTGCCAGAGGAGAAACAGCATTATAAGGGTCAATTGAACAGAAGAGAGTAAGGAAGTTTGCTTTTTACATCAAATGCCACATTCAAAAGCACCTTCTACTCAGAAGATCCTGTACATCCAACTCAAGGTAAAAGAGTTTGGCTTAAGGTAACGGTGGCCGCCTGAATCAATCTCCCTCTATACATAGCCTCCTAAATAACATCATCAGGAATGCAAATAAAACCACACAGGACCTGTGCCTTTAGCATTACCACCGGAAACTGGGAATATCATAAACTTTGTATTGCCAGTAAGTAGAGAAATCCCAACAGAGCTTCCTCTGCTCTACAAGTCTGTGGTTGAAGAGAACAGGGAGGAAGCGGATCTTTGGTGACCCCATGGGAAGAGGAAAATAGGATCCAATATCATGGAGGAAGCACAGACAAAATCGCCCCCAGAAAGAGAAAGATCAATACTAGGTGGTGAAACACTGAGCATAAATCTGGGTCTGGGTGGCTCCCTGCGTCATTTACAGAGAAAGGACTTGAAAGTGAGCGGGAGCAGAGGTGAAGCCTCAGAGTATTGCTTCTGGGAGACACAACCATAAATAAAGGGTGTGGCCCTTAGAGACGAGGCAGTGAAGAGAAAGAATGAAGTAGGAGAAAAATTCAGGATGCTGCTGCCAAAGGGACACAGAACTTTAAGCTGCAATTCAAAATGTGCATGTAACAGTTATGAATATCCTTGAATCAAATAAAAATAGAAACCCTGATGGTAGGAGATTTTAACACTCCATCCTTAGTGCAAACCAGGTCAACTGGATTAAAATACGAGTAAGGATATAGCAGAACTGAAGAACTTAATCAGTAAGGTAGATCTTTTGGAAATAGATCAAACACTACTCCCTGATAACAGAGAATGTACCTTCTTGTCAAGTGCACAGAGTATATTCACAACAATCGATCATATAATAGGTTGCTCAGAAAATTTCATGAGTTGCAAAACATAAATGTTAAAAGCAACATCCTCTGATTACAGGAAAATAGAGCTAAGAATAAAAAAAAATACACTCAAACCCATTCCACTTGGAAATTTTTAAAAAAATCTGTGTACTTAGGTAAAAGAGAAAATGCAAACAAAAAGCAGAATACTTCTGAAAAATTATGAAACACTGTATACTTGAGTCTATGTGATACATTTAAAGCAGCGATCAGAAAAATTTTATAGTTTTAAACACCTATATCAGTATAAATTAATTCAATTTCTAACTCAAAAATCTAGACACAGAAAAATGAAGTAAACAAAAAGAAGCACAAGGAAACACTCAATAAAGATACAAACAAGTTAATGAGATAGAATGTAATAAAACAGTAGATCAATTTATTAAACCAAAGTCCTGCTTCTTTGGAAAAAAATATTAAAACACATACACATATTCAACTATTTAATCAAGAAACAAGGGGAGAAAGCACAAATATAGAAAATAAGAAATGACAAGGAGCAAATAACTATTGATTCAGAGTAAATACTTTTTAAAATCACGAGAAATTACTTTGCACATCTCCATCTCCATGCAAGTAATTTGAAAATCTAGAGGAAACATATGGGTTCCAAGGAAAATACCCTAAATGAAAAGCTTTTGGAGGTAGGTGTAACCGCTAGCCCTGACAAATATCAAAATGTACAACAAAGCCTCTATAAGTAAAGCCCTGTAGCACCGGTACCTGAATAAGCAGACATGTCAATACAATAGAAGAAAACATCCGGAGACAGACCCAAGTTCATATGGAAATTTAGTATGTGACAAAGTGATATCTTGAATCAGGAATAAAACTAGACTTTTTGATAAATGATATTGGGACAAGTGGATAGCCATTTGGAAAAGAGTTAAAAAATAACAAACCTATTCCTGAATCCATACAAACTAACAAACTCTTAATGGATCAGATATTTAAATGTAAAAATGTACAAATATTAGAATAAAGCACCGTAAGTGCCTTTATACCCTTTACCCTTTATAGATTTAGGGTAAAGCTTTTGACCGATGAGAAGCAATAAAAGACTGACACATTTTATTGCATAAAAAAACTATTTGTATGCATTTGTCTAAAGATAAATGGTATATTTAGAAATAATATTTACAAGATCTATCTTAGTTAGAAAGGCTAATGTTTAATATGTAAAGAAATTTTTAAAACTGAAGAGTAAAAGACTAAATTCAAAATGAACAAAGCACCTAAACAGATAATTTTTTAAAAAGAAGTTAAAATCTATTAAAAGGTTTCACTTTCTCCCAAATCTATTAAATGATGTTTAACTTTATTGTTAAAAGAGAAATATAAGTTTAAGTACATTGGATACTATTAAATTTAAATTTAAATTTAAATATACTGGACACTATTTTTTACTGGTTAAGTTGGCTAAAATTCAAAAGGTTGACAATATACTGTGACGACGCCGTTGAAAAACAGGCATTCTGGTTTATTGTTGGTGGCAATCCAAAATGTGAAGACCCTTCTAAAAGGGAATCTGACAGCGTCTAACAAAACTACAAATGCATTTGGCCCAGAAATCCCACTCCTAGCACTCCTAGCAATTTAGCCTGAAGGTACACCTCTAGCAAGCACCATTTGTAATTACAAGTTATTGGCAATTACTAAATTGCCCAAGCAAGGAAGATTGAATAAACTATGGTATGCATACAGTGGTGTGCTGTGTAACTGGAAAAAAAAAACACAGATTGAGGAAGATCTCTGTGAACTGATAGAGACTGATTTCTAATACATATTGTTAAGGGAAGAAAAGCAAAGTGCTATAGATATAGCATGCTACCCTTTATGTAAGAAAACAGAAATAAGAAAACATGCTAATTTTATAAAAAAGAAACAAAAGAAAAGGATAAACCAGAAACTTTTAAAACTGAGTTCTTATGGAAAGGAGTTCAGGGTTAAACTTATAGGGGATAGAGTAATTCTAAGTATAGTCTTTTGCATAATTTTGACTTTGGGAATCATATAAATACTCCGTATACTCAAAAAAATAAAATAAACTAACAAGGGTAGGGGAGGAAAAAAACTCTAGAACTAAATGCAAAGAGACGTAAAAGAATTCAAGTTATTTCAAACAGAATAGCTGCATTTTAAGCGGAAAAAAACTGTTGCGAATGACTTTTGAATATAGTACTTTGATCATCTATCCTTAGTTTTTTTAAAAAGAAGAAGAAGAAGAAGCAGAAAACTACAAGGAAATCTTGAGTTCTCTGCAGTAAGAATGTTTGTGCTTTGGTTAAGGTACCTTAACCAAGGAATCAAAATTAACATCATTTGTAAAGGACACACAGACATCATGTTGCTCCTCATATAATAATAACCTAGAATGGAAGCATTGCTTATCTACATATTCCAGCTAAAATGCATAACCTGAACCTAATAAGGAAACAGCAGAAAAGCCACATTATGGATTTTTCTATAAAACAGTTGGCTTATATTTTTTCAATGATGTCAAAGGCACGAAATACAAAGAAATTCTGAAAAACTGTTCCAGATTAAAGGATACTAAAAAGTTCCTGGATTGCATCCTGGGAAAAAGTGTCATAAAGAACATTATTGAAACAATTGAAGAAATTAAAACATAAACTGTGGATTAGATAGCAGCATTAAATCAGTGTTAAATTTTCTGAATTTGAAAATAAATACTGAAGTATTAGGGGTTAAAGGGCATACTGTATGCAGCTACTCTCATACAGTTCAGGAAAAAGTATTTGCAGAAAGAACGATAAAACGACATGCTAAAGTATTAACTTGGAATCTGAGTGAAGAATATTCAGAAGTTCTTTATACTGTTTTTATGATTTTTCCAGGAACCTAAAATTATTAGGGATTTCAATAGGAGGAAGGAAATCCTCTAAAATTGATTTATGTGTTTAGCTGTACAACTTGGTAAACTTATTAATAATCATTTAATTGTACACTTAAAATGGAGTAAAGGCATGATATGTAAATTAAGAAGTATTCGTTATGGTGCTTTAGCATATAATCTTCCAGAGATGTTTCAGTATATGTATAGCTGTAATATAGAAGATAACAGTGTATATTCATAAAACTGGAATGAGAAAGAGTGAACTTTAAAATAGGTTAATAGAAATTATCAAAAAGTAAACACAAAGGGAAAAAAAGTGGGGGGAAAAAGACAGAAAAAGGTACCAAAAAGCTGTAGGAAAATATCAAATGGCCCAAAATATATGTAATTTGAATCACAGAAGGAGAGAATAAAATAGAATGTGGGGCAGAGGAAATAGATGAAGGGGAAATGGCTGAGAAATTTTCAACATTAATGAAAGAAACCCAGGTTTGTATCCAAGAAGCTCAGAGAACAACAAGTAAGTTAAATTCCAAAAACAACCACACCAAAACACGTAAAACTGTTGCAAAAACACACACACAAAGGAAAATCTTAAAATTATCTATTGGACATAATGCAAATATCAATAAATTTTTAAAAAATTGACTAATACAAACTTTCTCTGACCAAAACAGAATTAAACCAGAAAAGAATACAGAATAATATATGGAAAATATTCAAATATCTGAATATTATATAAATAATCCGTGTGTAGAACAGGAAATTAAAAGAAAAAAGTAGAAACTATTTTGACCTAAATGGAAATCAAAAGACAGCATATCAAATTATGTGGATGCTCCTAAAGAAGATCTTACAAGGAATTTTTAAGTATTAAATACTTACAAAATAAGAAGTATCTCAAATCAATGATCTAAGCTTTCACCATAAGAAACTAGAAAAAGACATGAAACTTAAATTTAAAGAAAACATAAAAATAATAAAGAGATCAATACATTGAAAACAAAAAGGAGAGAGATAAAACCAATAAAACTAAAACCTGTTTCTTTGAGAGACTCAATTAAATTGATAAATCTTCAGATAGATTAACTAAGAAAAGAGATAGAAGACATAAATTACAAAATTAAGAATGGAATAGGGAGCACTCTAAGCCATGTATACAAATAATGAATATAATAAATTCCCTCAGTTTTACAAAAGTCATTCATGAAAAACCTACAATTAGCATTATCCTTGATTGTGAAAAATTAAAGTCTTTTGCCCCAATATCATGACAATAAAGTCTTCTCTCACCATTTATATGCAACATGATACTATAATCCTATTCAGTGCAACAAGGCAAGATGGCAATTAAAATACTTAAAGATTAGAAAGGTAGAAGTAAGATTTTTGTTACTGCCAGAAGAAACAAAAATCAGCAAACAATAGTACTGAGCTAATTTAGCAAGGTGGCACAAATTAAAGGCCATATAAACTTTTGGTATTATTTCTATTTAATAGCAGCAAACACTTGAGAAATTAAACTGAAACCATTACTATTTTTAATAACATCAAAAGATATCAAATGTCCAAAAAGTATCTAATGAAGATGTATGATATCAGCACACTGGAAACTATAAAGCATTGCTAAGAGAAATTTAATAAAATGAAATAAATACAGAAAATTTCCATGGACAAAGTGTCAGTATCATTAAAATGTCATTCTTCTTAAATTTGATTATAATTTGATGGAATCCTCATCACAATTTCAGGATGAATTAAACGCAAAAGATATAGCATGTCCAAAATGATCTTGAAAAGGAGAGTAAATATGGAGGATTCAAGCTACCAAATTTCAAGGTTTGCTCTAAAGTGATGGCAGTGACAATATAATATTGGTGAAAGGAGAAATAGTAGGTCAATAGAACATAATAGATAGTCCAGATATAGACTTATACATATAGTCCAGTGGTTTCAGACAAAGATTCCAAATCAATTTAATGGAAGGAAGGAATGCCTGTTTAAAAAATGGTGCTTGGAAACTACATGTCCTTATTGGGGGAAAGTTCACCAGTATGGCAGTCTTAGTCCTCACATGAAATTAATTTCATAGAGTAAAATGTTAAACCCAGATCAGAGAGTAAAATGTTAAACCCAGAAGCATAAATTTCCTAGAGGAAAATATTTGAGAATGGTTTGTAAACTCAGGGCAGGTCAAGATACCTTAGAGAGGAAAAGATACACACACACACGCACGCGCACACACACACACACAAATCAAACATAAAAGAAAGTTTTACTGTTTGTTCTAGCCAACACTTGATGATAAGCCCTTGACACTCCCTCCCTTTCTTAAAGTATATACTAAAGAGGGCTTACAATTGTGA
>CAUYRT010071185.1:0-22164 GCA_963574885.1 Lepilemur ruficaudatus
ACGATGCGCGCGGGTCTGTTTCTGGATTCGCTCTTCTGCCAGACTATCTTCGTGACCGTGGCTTCCGAGTAAGTCTTGGAAATGCTGAGTTATTACGTTTCCACGTACATTTTGGGACCTTCAAGCGTCGCTAAACGGAAGCCTGTGGGGACGCTCCGCATCTACGGATCCTTTCGGGGACGGCGGGAATCTGCGCGAGTCCCCGCAGCGCGCGCCGCGTGGGCGCAAACTCCTGCCCCGCGACGTGCGGCGCCCTGTCCCCGGCGCCTGGCAGGGTCCTGTCCCCGCCCTGTCGCCGGAGCGCGCCGCGCGGGGATCCAGACGCGACTGTCCGTCTCACAGGTCGGCACGTCTGGCGCTTCCCGCGGCTGCGGTCCCCGAGGCCGGGCCTCGTCCCCGTCGGTGGGGGAGGCGGCAGGTCGTCGTCCCGGGAAGAAACCGGCCGCGTGGACGCAGCCGCCGCCGCGGAGGGAAGCGCGCGTGGGCGAGTCCCGCGCCAGCCTGGCCTCGGCCCCTCCGTGGACGGCCTCGCGGCGCGCGGCTGGAAACTGGAAAACGAAACCGCGACTTCCTCGAGCGAGAGCGCCCGGTCCTCCCGCGGCGCACCAGCGCGAGGCGTCCGGGCGGTGGCTCCGCCGCGCCCCCTCCCGGGGCCGGGCCAATGGGCGCGGGGCCCGCCCCCAGCGCGGCGCCCAAGAGCCCGGCCCGCGCCCGGGTCTTCGCTCTGGTGCGCGTCCCGGCCCGGCCCGACTATGGCATCCGCGGCGCCCGGCGGGGTGGTGATTGTGGGCAGGTAAAGGCCTCCGAGCCGTTGCCACTGGATCCCGGGGAGGCGCCGCGCCCCGCGCCTAGGGCCCTCGGGGTGGGCGCCCAGGCCGCGGTCCGCGCGAGCGGGTGGGGCGGCGTGGCTCGCGCCGGCCTCCCGCCCGCCGAGGGCCCCTCCGCCCTTGCGGCGCTCGTCACCGCGCTGGCCGGGCTGGAGAAGCGCCCGGGAGCGGCGGTGGCGCGCCAGGCCCGGCACACCGCGGAGTGCCGTTTGATTCCCTCGGGGCTGGCGTGCCCGGAGGCCGCGAAAGCTGGCGGCGCGCGCTGCTGCTGGGCGCAGTTTGTGGCGTCCGCGGAACGGTGCGGGGCCCAGCACCAGGTCCGCGGAGGTTCTCCAGGCTTTCCGTGTTAACTAATTCTGACAACAATCCTGCGAGAATGTGTTCTTACTCCCATTTTACGGATGAGAAAACTGAGGGGAGGCAGTTTATCAAAGTCACATTTAGTGACGGAGACGGGACTAGCCTGGCAGGGAGGATCCGGATGCACGCGTGGGGCAAGGCTGCCTGCGGGGGCACGTTCCTGTCGCGAGGGTGTCACCCTCGCCCGAGACAGGAACAGGTGCTGGCGAGCAGACAGGGCATTCCTAATGGGTGGGCGAGGCGGCGTTGCCAGAGAGGGAGTGATGGAGCCAAGGAGTTTGCCAGGTGTGTTAACTTAGCCTGATTCCCTCCAAATTGATTTCTGCTTTGTGCTCCCAGCCCTCCCCCACGTTTACAACTCTTGCTATTCTCATTTAAAAAAAGGGGGAGGCATTTATATGTTTACATTGGTTAGCAATCTGTCAGCGTGTTAATACTTGCTATTGATAGTTAAAAGCACTTTTTTGGTGGCGACTTTGTGTCCCTTTATGCCATGGAGGTGTAGGCCCCCCCACTCCCTGTCTGGAGACCAGTCCCAGTGTCAGCGTTTTTCCTCTGCAGCCGTGGAAGGAAGGCCTCAGCATGCTGGTTGTCAGCTTGCTTTTGCTCGCAGACTAATGGAATTAACTGTGCCTTTGCCCTTTCTGGGCCCGTGGGTGCCTGTGGCTGAATCATGAAGGAATATAAAAAAGTACGCTGTGCACCGGTTGCATGTTTATGCTTGTCTTGCATTTTAGTTATCAAAGGTCGAGGGCTAGAGTTTGCACATCTTCCCTCATGCCTTGGAGTACTGTTCCACGTGCAACTAGTAAGTGTTAAGCACATTGAGTTTGATTGTGCTGCTCTCCAGGTGTGGGTGGTTCAGTCTGCTGAGAAGGAGCTGTTAGCTATTGGCAATTGGTTTACCTCTGATTGCTTGAGGGAGGCTGACTGGGAGTTAGAAGGGGATTGAACAAACTTTAAGGATCACAGGAATTACCTGGGGCTTCCAGCTTGTTTCTGTATTTTCTGGTTATGAAAGTCCTGTCTTTCCCTTACCCTCGGGCACCTGGACAGACACCCAGCTCTGCTGCTGGGTCATGCTGGTTTTTTCCTTTCATCCTTCCTGCTCTTTCTCTTCTCTCTTTCCTAGCCCTACAGGCGATTCCAGGGAGTATCCACTTAACAAAGAGGGGTTGAGGAACATAAACGAATTTGCTAAAACCTGGTTGAATTTCATTCTTGGATTTTAGCAGACCAAAACATATATATTTCAATTTCAGTAACATACTGTTTTTCATCTTATCAGTCTCCAGATTTTCTCTTAAACATACTTGCTAGAAATTCTGGATTTAATTCTTTTCTGTTGATCTTTTCCCAAAGGCCACTCTTCCTTGGGGCCACTTAGCTTTCCATGAGCATCCAGGGGGAGTCCCTTCAGAATGGTGGTCTTGAAAAGGGAAGAGTAGGTTTTGGAGAATTAAGGAAGGGGAGGAAACCTTTTTGAGTTCAGGCTGCTGGAACACAAAGATCGGGAAAATCTGGTAATGACAACTTTTAGAAATGAGAGTAAAAATAGGTATCATGAAGATAAATTTGCATTTGAGTAGTGTTCTCAGGCCTGCATTGTTTAGCCTTACCTTTCTATAACACCATGTTTCTGAATCACAAAAACTTGAGGTCTTTATTTGTACACGTGCTGCATTGTTTATCCACCCACCTGTTAGGCTTTGAGCTTGTTTAAAATATTAATAGGAACCAGTCTGGGAGGAGGCCCACCTTGTGCATGTTCCTGGTGCCTGGCATGGCCCCTTCTCCTCTCCCCCTTTCCATGGAGCACACTCTGTCAGAACTAAGCCCAGGGACCACCTCCTCCTGGAAACATCCTGCTTCTGGGGCCTTTCTTTTAGGGTAGGAACTGTATTGCCACCAGCTGTGTATCCACCATGCCTAGTCCTGGTAGACAGATGTTGGGTGTTTGTAACAGGTTGCATGTTTTTTACTGATGTGCAGTGTGAAGGGCTTGGTAGCGTATTGTTTTACATCAAGCAAGGCATCCCATAAATTAGAGTCTCCATTTTTGTTAGATTGCAAAAATTTTGTTTGGGGTAACTATGTACATTTTTTATAAGAAATTTTCTGAGGCATGAACTTTCTTTGAAGTGTTACCTGAGGCATTTTCCTGTTAATTTTTGCATATACAGGCACAGATACACACATACACCCAGCAAACCTTAGGATGCTCTTGTTGCCTCTTGAGTCAGCTTAAACTCTAAATGTGCCCTTCATAAGTATTATTTAATAGTTCTTAGGGGCAAAATTTCCATAGTAGACTTAGATCACAAGTATGGAAAAGTTTTACTTCAACTTTAACCCAGTAAATAACTGTAGCTGTTACTTATTTAAGTGTATCCAGAGATTTATTCAAAGTTAAGTGGCATTCATGATAAAATTGGAATTGAACCAATTTGTTAAATTTTGTCCCCTGCTGCTTTGCTGCTGTGTAACAGAATACGTGCTCATTTGCATTAGACTTTTGTAGTGCCAACTGAGATTTATGAGTTTAGAACCCTTAAGGCATATCAGAATGGGAAAGACCTACCTCTGTCACAGCCTCCCATTATATGGGCTCCAGGTATCTAGTGGTTCAGAAAAAGTTTATAAGATGTCACAGGTGCTCAGGACAGGAAGCTAATTATACTTGGGCCTGATGTAAAGTAGTGTTGGGGACATGAAAGCTGTGGGAAACCAAGGCAGGGAACCTTCCCCGCTGTGAGGCCATGCATTCTGATCTCTGCGCTTCTCCGTAGACTGGTCTCCTCTGTAGGTGTCCCCTTCTTGCCTGGCTCACTTCTCTCCCCTGTGACTTTATCTTGCACATTGTGCCAACTTTAACGTTGTGCTTTTTCAAGTATAGTGCTGGTTTCTGATTTATAGCTTGCATATTTTAGGTCCAATTTTCAGGAGAGGAAATTTGGCTCAGTTCCTGTGTGCAAACCAGGGTGCAGAGAGCACAGGTGCCAGTGAGCGGCTGACTGGCTAATTTGGGCCAGGTGTGCGCCTTGTGCCGCTCAGCAGTGATTGCACAGGTGTGTGCTGCGGAGGGACACCAGCTGGGTCCCAGGAGTCAGCTTTCTGCTGCGGGTCCTACAAGGAAGATGGGCAATACCGGTCATGAAACCTGCTGCAGTAAAGATAAACCTACTTTGCCTTTAACATGCATTATGTGAAATGTAACTAATTTCCCCCCGACTTTTTATGATAAATTCTCAAACACACAGAAAAGTTGAAAATACAGGAAAAAGATTTCCTGCATACCAACCCCTATACTTCAGTTGCTAAAAATTTGCTTTATATGTAAAGTACCAATTCTGAATATTAGATGGTTTTTAATATTTTTGCTAATATAAATTTATGTGTGCATTGCCCATGTTAACCTAAGATGGATTCTAGAGGTAAAATTCCTAGGTCTATTATTATAAACACAATTTTGATACAGGCTGTTAGACTGCCCTCCAGATACCAAATCACATTCCCCCACCACAGGAAAAGAGCGCCCGTTTCTCCATAACTTCACCAACACTGAGGTGGTCAGTCTTCAATCCCTGCGATTCTGTTATATACTTTATGTGCCATTGTTAGATCGATACATATATTTATTTGGTATTTATTAGACTAAGGTGGTTGAATGTTTTCACATTTCTTACTGCCTGTTCAGACTTTATCTTCCTCCCTCCATTTGGTGTGTTCATCTTTTTCTTCTGGACTTACAGGGATTTTTGTATATTTATAGATTATGAGTGTTATTTCCTTTTGTACATTTGTCTTATACTGATTTTTCTTCACCATAAACAGGTAAGATCAATTTACTTGGCCGCCAGTGTGCAAACATGAGGACCATGGTGACGTAGGGGTTGTAAAAATGTCTTTGGAGAGTTTGGAAAGTACTCTTCTAGTGTGAATCTCTCCTTCCTGTCTCCAGCCCACCGCATTTGTAGGAGGACAACTGCTGCCTGCTGGGACACGTGACTGACTTGTGGCTTTGTGTGTGAGCGTAGCTGAGGATGGAACTTGGGGTCCTGATGCCAAACAGACTACTGAGATAAATGATTGAGTTACAACACTACATACATCGCCCTGCCCATTAGAAAAGTAAAGTGAGCCACAAAGGCAAGCCACGTATGTAATTAAATTTTCTAGTAGTTGCATTTAAAAGGTAAAAAGAGGCCAGTTGCAGTGGCTCATGCCTGTAATCCCAGAGTTTGGGAGGCTGAGGCAAGAGGATCACTTGAGGCCAGGAGTTAAAGACCAGACTGGGCAACACAGTGAGACCCTGTCTCTACAGAAAATTAAAAAATGGAAAAAGTAAAAAGAGACAGGTGAAATTAATTTTGATAGTATGTTTTAACATTTACAAAGTGTTATTTCAACAAGTAAAATATTAATGAAATAGTTTTTTTGCATTGTCTTTAAAACCCAGTGTGTATTTTACACTTATTTAATGTTATAAATTTATACATATTATATATTTTTATTTTTTATTATAGTGTTATTACACTTGTTATTAGCACATTTCAGCTCAGATGAGCCACTTTTCAAGTGCTTAACAGACCCTGTGGCTAGTGGCTACCACACTGGGCAGTGGAGGTTTAAGCAGTGATGTAACCTTCGCTAATTGAGAAAGGTCTGCAGGAAGCTTCCTTCTCCTCCTTTTCGTGGCTCCCCCTTCGACTTGTTAAACACACTTAAACTTGCTTTCACAAGGCAAGCTGCGGGAGGTGGTTTATTTAATGGGATGAACCTATTGTGTTCTCCCCTGTGGAAGCCTTTGACCTTGGGCTTTTCTAGACCAGTGAGCACCCCACCATTCTACCTTTGCCCAGCCTCCACCCTGCCCGTTCCCCTGGCCTAGTCCTTGCATCTCCTTTCTCCTCGGTGCTAACACCTCTTTTCACTGTGCGGCAGACACAGATGTAAGGGCTGCTGGTAGGGAGGGCGTCTGAGCCACTCTCCGGGCCTGAGGGCCAGTCGGTCATCTTGATCCAGTCCCAGATCAGCATGTGGTGAAGGTTTTTACATGTATAGAAGGGAAGGGTCATTTTGTGGGGTTGTGGTATTTTCTTAAACCACAGAGTAGAAAGGGAAAGAGTTCTCGTTTTAAAAAATATTTTTGTGAATTATGTCAAACATACAGCAAAGTACAGAAATAATAAGTACAGTTGTCCCCTGGTATCCCTGGAGGATTGGGTCCAGGACCACCCAGTGACACTAAAATCCAGATGCTCAAGTCCTTGATATAAAATGATACTAGCACATGACCTACGCTCATCCTCTCATAAACTTTAAATCATCTCTAGATTACAGATAATACCTGATGTGACGTAAATGCTATGTACCTATTCGTTCTACTATACTGTTTAGGGATAATGGCAAGGAAAAAGTCCACATACTTAGTACAGATGGTTTTTCTTTCCTGAATATTTGTGATCTGCAGTTAGTTGAATCCATGGATGCAGAACCTATGGGTCCCAGAGGGCCACCTGTACACAGCTCGCTGACACATCACTGTGAGAGTATTCTTTGTTCTAGAGTTAGGCTGCAGTAAGGGCCGTTACGGTTAAATAAGTCACTGTCTGTTTCAAACATAGTGATAATCGTAATAGGAAAAATGTTTAAAGTCAACGGCTAGGCGGTTGGGGGCAAGCGTGAATGTTCATTGGCCTCTTAACTCAAGACCTTACTATTTGCAAACTCTGGAAAGAGTGGCTGGGGTGGGGGCGAGATCCACTTAGCATGAATTACCAGTATTTCATTCCTTTTTATGGCTGAATAAGTGTTTATGGTTATAGCACATTGTATTTATCCATTCATTAGTTGATGGACATTTGCGTTGGTTCCATTTAGCTGATATGGATAATGCTGCTATAAACCTTAGTATACAAGATTTTTTGTGGACATACGTTTTTATTTCTGGTGAGTACATACCTAGGAGTAGAATTGCTGTTACATCATTTAAAAGAAATACTTTTATTTTTTTAGACCAATTTTAGATTTATAGAAAAATTGTAAAGATAATATAGACAGTCTCCATATACCACCTTACCCAGTGTCTCCTGTTACTGACATCTTACATTAGTATGATGCATTTGTCACAATTAATGAACCAATATGTCATTAATATTTAATTGATATTAACAGTATTGGCTATTAATAACAATGCATTATTATTAGGTGCAGAAGTAATTGCTATTTCAGACTGAATTTTAAATCATTATAACTAGGCTCAAACACATCTTTATTAATCAAAATAGGAGCCGTGACAATCAACACATTTTTGCCAACAAGAAATAAGTTTGTTCCTGTAGTATAAAAATCTGTGCTTCAGGATTCCAGGAACTCTTGGAAAGCATTTTCTGCGTCCTGCTCGTTGTGGAAGCATTTTCCCTGCAAGAAGTTGAGATGCTTGAAGAAGTGGTAGTTGGCTGTCCAGTGGCTGATGAGGTAAAACTTGGCAGTCCAATTCGTTCAACTTCCGAAGTGTCGGCTGTGTGACGTGTGGTCAGGCGTTGTCGGGGAGAAGAACTGGGCCTTTTCTGTTAACCGGTGCCAGCAGCAGGCGTTGCAGTTTTCGGTGTATCTCACGGATTTGCCGAGCAGACTTCTCAGGTGTAATGGTTTTTCCGGGATCCAGAAAGCTGTAGTGGGTCAGACCGGCAGCAGACCACCAAATGGTGACCATGACCTTTTTTTGGTGCAAGTTTGGCTTTGGGAAGTGCTTTGGAGCTGCTGCTGGGTCTGAGCAGCTTCTTCCACTGGGCTGGTTCTCGCCAGTTGCATAAAATCCACTTTCATTGCACGTCACAATCCAATCAAGAAATGGTTCGTTGTTGCGTACAAGAAGGGAAGATGACGCTTGAAAATGATGATTTTCTTAAAATTTTTCAGTCAGCTCACGAAGCACCCACTTATCAAGCTTTTTCACCTTGCAATTTGCTTCAAATGCTGATCTGATCGTAGAAGGGTCGGCCTTGAGTTCTTCGGCAGCTTCTAGTGTAGTTGTAAGAGGATCAGCTTTGGTGATTGCTCTCAATTGGTCGTTGTCAACTTCCCATGGCCGGCCACTGCGCTCCTCATCTTCCAGGCTCTCGTCTCCTTTGCAAAACTTCTTAAACCACCGCCGCACTGTGCGTTTGTTCCTGGGCCAAATGCGTTGTTGATGTCGCAAGTTGTCTCCACTGCTTTATGACCCGTTCTGAACTCAAAGAAAATTGTTCGATTTTGTTTTTTGTCTAAGATCATTTCCATAGTTTAAAATAAATATAAAATAGCAAGTAATAAGTCATTAACAAAAACACATAGATCGAGAAATGTGCAGTAAAATGATATATAACATAACCACGTTTATTTAAGAACATATTCCAATATCAAATGGCAAATTTCAACAGTTCTAAAACCACAATTACTTTTGCACCAACCTAATAGTTAATGCCCATATTCTCTTTGGATTTCCTTACTTTTTACCTAATGTCCTTTTTCTGTTCCTGGATTCCATCCAGGACACCAAAGTATGTTTACTCATCATTTCTGTTTCTGCTTCTCTAGACCACGACAGTTTCTTAGACTTTCCCTGTTTTTGAGGACCCTGACAGTTTTGAGGAGCACTGATCACAATCGGAGTTGTCTGACGTTCTTCTCACAAGTAGAGGGGGGCTCTGGGTTTGGGGCTCTTGGTTAGACCAAGGTGAAGTGCCCTTCTCATCACATCGTAGCAGGGGTATGTACTATCAGATGATTCATCACTGTTGATGATGAACAGCTGGCTGAGAAGGCGTTTGGCAGATTTCTCTGCTGCAGAGTTACTCTAATTTCCCCCCGTCCATACTGTGCTCCGTAGAAGGAAGTCACTAGTGCAGCCCACACTTCAGGGATGGGGAGTGAGGCCCCTCCTCTCTGAGGGTGGAGTAGCTACATAAATTATTTAGCATTCTTCTGCAAGAGAGACTTGGCTCCTTCTGAATTTACTTATTTATTCAAACATTTATATCAGTATGGACTCAATATTTATTGTGTGCTTTGTCTTATAATCCAGTGTTACTTTATTTTGTTGCTCAAGGTGTTCTAGCTTTGGCCATTGGGAGCTCTTATAGTGGGCTCTTGTATCCTTGTGACATGCCCCATCAATATACGGTTTTTAAATTTTTTTTTAGCACTTTCTTTCTGGCACTATAAACTTCTCCAGGCTCAGCCTGTATATTTCCTGGTTCAGTCCTAGAATTAGCCATTTCTCCAAGAATTCCTGCTTCTTTTTATTGGAGAATGGAACTAGAAACCGAAGTTTGGTCTCTAGATATGTTCCGTACATTTGTTTTTAACCCTTTGAACAACCACGTGTGAACTCATGGCTTTTCTTTCATTTTCTAGTAAGTCTGAAGCAGCAGGTAGGGTGTGGTGGTTAAGAGTAAGGACTCGAGTCAGACCATTTGGCTTCCTCTTGTGGATCCTGCACCTGTGACCTGTGTGGACTTAATCCCCCTGTTCCTCAGTTTCCCCATGTGTAAAATGGAAACAATTATAGCACCTGCCTTGTAGGCTTGTTGTAAATGTTAACAGCGGTGAGACCTGTGAAGCATTTGGTGGTTCCTAACTCCCACGTGAGTGAGAACATGTGACATTTCTGTGCTTGGCTAAAATGTGTAATTCTAAGGTATTTATTAAATATTTTAAGAATAGGATACTATATAATTTTAAAAATGCATGCTCAGTGTGGGTGGAGGTGGCAGTAGTTACTTGGGAGCACAGGGAAAGTACTTTCTCTACCCTCCAAGTTCAGTGGCTTTCCCGAGACGGTGTCAAATGGGGGTTCACCAAGGGGCCTTGTGCCTGCTTGGCCCCCTGCCACCTCTCGGCTCTAAGTTTCTGTGTTAGTGTGTGAGTGATAAATACCTGAGATACTGCAGTGGTCCGTGTGGAATATTAACGCTGGCCCTGGGGTCGAAGGCTCAGGAGCTCGTGGGAGGAAACGGATAACACTTAAATACAGTTATCAAAATGTATACTTTTAAAAATTCATATATGATATTTGTACATATTTATGGGGTACATGTCCTATTGACACATGCATAGAATGTGTAATGATCAAGTCAGGGTATTAAAATAACCATCACCTCATATTTCTCATTTCTTTGTGTTGGGAACATTTCTAATACTTGCAGCTATTTTGAAATAAACAATATATTGTTAATTGTAGCTACTACCTACTGTGCTATTGAATGCTAAAACTGATTCCTTCCATCTAACTGTATGTTTGCACCCATTAACCAGCCTCTCCCTCCCCCCCCCAACACCCACCTCCCAGGTGAGTGAGAACGTGCGATATTTCTGTGCTTGGTTAAAATGTGTAATTCTAAGATATTTATTAAATAATTTAAGAATAGGATACTGTATAATTTTAAAAAACTCATTCTAGGTTAGGAATGAAAAGCTGTTCAATTAAGTTAACTCGAATCCTTTCTTAATTTTATTTCCCTTTAGTGGACTCATTGGGCGAAGCTGGGCCATGTTGTTTGCCAGTGGAGGCTTCAAGGTGAAACTTTATGACATTGAGCAGCAGCAGATAACAAATGCCCTGGAAACCATCAGGTGGGTCAGCTGGTGCCTTCTAGGGGGAATGGAAATGGGTCTGTCTCTCTCAGTTGGTCTTATTGATCATACCCTCAAGGCTATAAATACCTGTGATTTCACTTTTTCATTTGACGGCTGTTGTGGCTCCTCTGAGTTGATAGAGGCCAGGCCCAGGGTGGCTGGAGCGTGAATTCAGACTGGGCTCCCGTTGTGAGGAGAGGATCCTTCGGGTTGAGGAGATGCCAGATGGGAGTGGGGAAGCCGCACGTGGATCTTGGGCTTCAAGCTGACGGGTTTGCGGGTCCTCTTGCCGCGTCACAGGGCTGAAGAGCCGGGGTTTTCCGTGTTCTATCTGGGCAGTGTGAGCCCGCTTCCGGCATGTGACAGCCAGAGCTGCACGGGCACATTACTTTTACAGAACAGAGGTCCCACAGTCTTTTTTGACCTGTATTGATCCAGTGATGGCAGGACCCAAATTAAAGTATCCTGAATTGTAGAGGTTTAGTAGCTCTCTTGTGAAAGGGCGGAACTGGAGTCACTGTGTGGGTGTCAATCCCTGACGACTGCACGAGATGGGGCGTGAGTGTAAGTGAACTTACCAGATGCTGAGCGTGCTCAAGGCTGAGTTTTAGGAATGGTAGTCATGGGGTAGAAGAAGAATCTCAGAACCAAAGAAAAAGGCAGAGTGAGGGAGGTGAAAGATAGAGGAACCAAGCTCAGGAATGTGCCAGAAGGCAAGCACGCCCTCCCCGTGTGGCACATCCACCTGCACTGGTAGTCACTGACCGTCTCAGACATGAGTTTGCTTAACTGGTTATTATCCTCCTTTGGATGGATTTGTAACTTGACTTTGTATTTTTGTGCAACAAAAATAAGCTTCATTTTTCATCTTTTCATATGTTACATTGGGCTATAGGCATTAAGAAATTCTGGCTGGGTACAGTGGCGCACACCTGTAATCCCAGCGCTATGGGAGGCCAAAGTGAGAGGATCGCTTGAGGCCAGGAGTTTGAAACTAGCCTGGACAACATAGTGAGACCCCGTCTCCACAAAAAATCTAAAAATTAGCTGGACATGGTGGCATGCACTTGTAGTTCCAGCTACTTGGGAGGCTGAGGTGGGAGGATTGCCTGAGCCCAGGAGGTTGAGACCACAGTGAGCTACAATCGTGCCACTGCACTCCAGCCTGGGTGACAGAGTGAGACCCTGTCCCTTTAAAACAAAAACAAAAACAAAAAACTATACCTTAGTCTAACATTGTTTTATAGGTTAAGAACCTGGACCCAGAGAAGTTATTTCTTCTATATAGTTACATATAGCCAGTGCCAAGATAAAATGTCAATCTAAGAAACCAAAAAGTAAAACAACCACCACAGAACCACTCATGCAGACTATACTAGTTTGGAAGGAAGGGGACTTGGCCCTGCCAGGCATGTTCTATTCACTAGGGATATGTAGGTAGATAAGGTAGACAAAGTCCATCCTGCCATGGAGCTACAGCCTAGAAATCTTACTGTATTAAATGTCTTAACAACCCTATGAGGCAGATATTATTGCTGTTTTTTTTTTTTTTTTGGTGGTTTTGTTTTGAGACAGTCTTGCTTTGTTGCACGACTTGGAGTGCAGTGGCACAATCATAGCTCACAGCAACCTCAAACTTCTGGGCTCAAGTGATCCTCCTGCCTCAGCCTCCAAAGTAGCTGGGACTATAGGTGTGAAGCCCCACACTTGGCTAAGTTTTTAAGTTTTTGGAGAGACAAGGTCTTGGTATGTTACTCAGGCTGGTCTTGAATTCCTGCCCTCGAGTGATTCTTTCCACCCCCAAGTCATACTGGGATTACAGACATGAGCCACCATGCCTGGCCTATTGCCATTATTTTATGAGAAAGCTTAGGTCTATCAGTGATCAGTAACCTGCTCAAAGACCCAGTAAGTTATAGGATTCCAGCCCTGGTCTGTCTGACTTCAAAGACATGTTAAGCATATTCAGTATGCATTTATGCTATTTGCTTTATAGAGATCCTGCAAATGTTATTTTTAGTATAATATTTGATATATACAAAAATAGATCATTTATGTAAGCTTAATAATAAAATGAACATCTATGACTCTACCACCCAACCTAAGATTTAGAACATTTTCAATATCTTGAGTGCACCTTTTAGATCTCATCCCCCTGCTTTCCCACCAGAGGTAATAAATTTCCTATATTTTGTATTTACCATTTCCTTGCCTAAAAAATACTTCTATCACATATGTATCCTAAACAACATATTGTTTGATTTTGCTTGTTTTTGTGCTTTGTAAGACTATTTCTGAATTTATCCAGGTTATTGCCTATAGCTGTAGAACATCTATTTTCATTTCTATGTCCTTTTGTGTGAATTTGATAAAAATTTATTATCCTCTTGATGAATATTACAGCTCTTTCTGGTTTGGGGCTGTTGTAAACAATGCTACCATTAATAGTCTTGCATATGTCTTCTAGGATATAAGTACAAGAGTTTCCGCAGGGTACATACCTTAAGAATGAGACTGCTAGGTCTCTCTTTCCTGCAAGGATTCTGAGTGCATGGATATTGAACTATGTCATATTTTTCTTCCCGTCTTTTAACCTCTTTCATATTTCCTGTCTCCCTGTATTTTGGAACTACAGTCTAGATACATTCTTTAGATCTTCCAGTTTATCAATTCTCTTTTCAACTGTGTCTAATCTGCTGTTTAAACTGTGTACTGAGTTTACTTCAGTAATTTTTTTTATTTTAAAAGTTCAGTTTGCCTTTTTCCCCAAATGTACCTGTTCATTTTCATAGTCCCTCATTGTTTATTCTTTGTGGTTCCATATTTCATGTCTTTGAATATTCACAATTGTTTTGTATTATGTACCTGATAATTACAATATTGAATCTGTGTTAGATGAGATTTATCAGAATCAGATCCTGAAATGAGGATTCCTGGGCAGGTGATTTGTTAAGTACTCCCAGGAGAAACCCATAAGGGAATAGGGGCGATACGATAAAGAAGAAGAAACTGACTAAGGGTATGATTTCAGGAGAACTCTGAGGCTCACAAAGATTCCATAGGAGTTCTAGAGCATAGAGTATACTGCAATGTTTTTCACCCCTTAAGGCAAGGGAGCTGAGCTTTCATATTCCTGTATCAGTCACTGACTAAGGGCCTCCCTGGGTGGATATAAGTTCCCAGGTATTTCAGGTTCTCTGGTCTGGGTCCAGGGTAGTAAGCTGAGGAAGGCTGCAGGTGTGAACCTTTAGCAACAAAGAACTCAAGGGGTCGGGAGGGGGGATTCTAAGGGATGTGGGTGTGGAGCGCTGACAGTCTTCACTATAGCACTTCACTACTATGTTGGGAGGCTTTAAATAAAAGGTTTTTGTTTTTTTTTTTGACTCATTCATACTTTTAAGAATATTAGTTGAGAACCTAGTGTGCCAGGCACATCTTAGCACTGGGGATTAAGCAGTAAACACAATAGACTAAGATCTCTGACCTTGAGGAACTCATTCTATGGGGGAAGGGAAGGCTAGAGACATACATAATACAAAACGAGTCACTAAAATATACAGTGTGTTAGAGCAGGGGTTGGAAACCGCATCCTGTAGCCTGTTTTGTATGTATGGCCTTTTCCATTCCTAGGTTTTTTCCTTTTGTAAAACATAGTTTTTATTTTTTAGAGCCGTTTTAGGTTACGGTAAAGAAGAAAGTACAGAGATTTCCCACATACCCCTAACCCCCACATATTCATAGCTCCTGCCCAACATCCCCCACCCAGGGTGGGACGTTTGTTATAACAGATGAACTTACATTGACACATCATCGCTGAGAGTCCGTGGTTGACATTAGGATTCACTCTCAGTGTTATGTTTCACAGGTATGGCAAATGCATGCTGACATGTATCCGCTATTAATAGTATCACTCAGGGAAGTTTCACTGCCCTAACAATCCTGTCTTCCACCCATTCATCCTCCCCTGACCTAGCCTCTGGCAGCCACTGATCCTTTGGCTGCCTTGACTGTTTTGCCCTTTTCCAGAATGTCATGTATTGGACTCAAGCAGTGTGCATCCTTTTCAGATTGGCTTCTTTCACTTAGTAATATGCATTTAAGTTTCCTCCATGTTTTTTCATGGCTTGATAGCTCATTTCATTTTAGTGCTGACTAATGTTGCGTTGCCCAGATGTGCTGCAGTTTATTAATCTGTTCACCTACTGAAGGACATCTTGGTTATTTCCAAGTTTTGGAAATTATGAAAAAAGCTGCTGTAAGTGTTTGTGTGCAGGTTTTTGTGTAGACATGTTTCCAACTTCTGTGGGTGAACACCATGGGGCACAACTGCCGGATCCTGTGGTGAGAGTATGTTTAGTTGTGTGAGAAACTGCCAAGTGTCTTCCAAAGCGGCTGCACCATTTTGCCTTCCCACCAGCAACGAGTGGGAGTTGCTGTTGCTCTTCATCCTCACTGGCACTTGGTGTTGCCGGCGTTCTAGATTTTAGCCATTCTGATAGGAGTGGAAGAGTATCTTCTTAATTTGCATTTCCCTGATGACGTATGATGGGGAGCATCTTTTAATTTGCATACTTGCCATCTGTGTATCTTCTTTGAGTTTTTAAAAAAAAAATTTTTTTTTTTTGGTTAAAGGAGGAGCCTTAATTTTCCTTACTTGCTGTGACTCCTGATGCATAAAAATTATTCTTACGATCCAGGGTAAAGAGAGGCCTTCAGTGATTCTGGTAGACCACAGTGCTGGAAGTCAAAGTCTTCAGATGGTCTTTAAATAAATGTTAAGCCTCAATGAAACAGCTCCAGGCCATATAGTCCTGCTGTTGTAATACAGAAGAGATACCTCTTGATAGAGAACTGACTGGTTCTGAAAAAATGAAAACCTGTGAGGCAAAAGAATTTTCACAGATCAAGTCAGTGTTTTTAAAAGGCGCAGTGGCACAAACAGCTTAATATTTGGTTTAAGGGAGGTGATTTAGGGAACAATAGGAAGTAACTTACTGATAACCAAAAAGCCATTAAGGGGAATAAAATTGTAAGGAACCTTAAGGAATTTGTGGTGTTCCTAAGTAAGTAAACGTACATCTAGTTTGTTAAATTCTCCCTTTATTCCCACGTTCAGTAGTTTTCCTAGGCAAGAGCACAGCAAGCCCCGCTTGAGAACGGTGGCAGTTGCCTGTGCTGTGCTTCCTGTCCTGGGGTGGCCAGCCTGACCTAGCAGCAGGCCTGGAGTTGCGATTGGTTTTCCGGGGATAGCATCGTGACTGGGTGGGTTTGCAGCCGAGAGACATTAGCTTAGTCACGGGCCCAGTATCCATCTAGGGAAGGGGAGACCCCTGCATGTCTGACTAGGTCAGGCTTTACCCCAGCCCCGCGTGGGCTCCAGGAAAGGGTTGGCGAGGCCCGTCTGTACAGGCCGGGCGGGAGACACTTCAGACGTCGTGGGTCCCGTGGTGTCAGTCTCGGCTTCTCTTTGTAGACTGCGAGCAGCTGTAAGTGGGCGTGACTGTGATCCAATACAACTTTATTTTATGGACTAACACTGAACTTTGTTCATGTAATGTTCATATGTCACAACACATTGTTGACAAAAACTTTGTTTCAACATTTCAAAGATGTGAAGACCATCCTGTCTCACAGACTATATAAAAACAGGTGGGGACCGATTTGGCCTGAGGGCTGTTTGCCCACCCTACCCTAGACTTCCGTTGTAGCATCACTTCATGTTTTATTTTGTGAAGTCAGTTCCAACTTAGTTGTAACTAAGAAAACCCCAAAGTTCCTAACTGAGAAGTTCTTTGTTCTATTTCCTGGGGTATTTGTATTTTAGGCACTATTTTTTAGCCCAATTATTTATATCATTAAAGGTTTCGGGCACTTTTAAAACCCTTTCAGGCAGCAGGGAGTAAGTGGGGGGTGTGCGTAAGGTTTTTGGTTTTTTTCTTTTTCTTAAAATCAGGTTAAAGACTTTGCTATTATCCTATGCTTGATTGAGTTATATTTCTTTTTTTTTTATTTTTATTTCAGCATAATATGTCTGTACAAATGTTTAGGTTGCGTATGTTGCCCTTCCTCCCACCCCCAGTCAGAGCTTCAAGCATCTCCATCCCCCAGATGGTCCACATTGGTATTTTTGTTTGTTTGTTTGAGATAGGGTCTTACTTTGTTGCCCAGGCTAGAGTGCAGTGGCATCATCATAACTCACAGCAACCTCAAACTCCTGGGCTCAAGGGATCCTCCTGCCTCAGTCTCCTGAGTAGCTGGGACTATGGGCATGTGCCACCATGCCCAGCTAATTTTATTTTTATTTTTTAGAGACAGGGTCTCTTTATGTTGCCCAGGCTGGTCTTGAACTCTTGGGCTCAGGCGATCCTCCTGCCTCAGGCTCCTGAGTAGCTGGGATTACAGGCCCGCACCATCACACCTGGCTTCCTGTTTTTATGACTCACATATATTTAAGCTGAGTTAACATCAATATGCAGAACCGGTTGTACCACTTTGGCAGGAAATGGGAATCTTGGGGTATCTTGTGACCGACTGCCTCTTCCTTCTCAAATTAGTGTGGGCAAATAGCTTCAGGAAAGCCAGTGTCATATTGCCCCCCTAGGGAGTACTGAATTCTTGGTCTTGAGTAATTTTTGAGTAAATCTATCTGCTTCCCTTTCTTAAATCACAAGATCTTAAAACGTGCCATTCCTGTACGGAGAGTCCAAGGTAAATGGATTGAGACCAAACCTTGTTTTTGTAAATATTTTGGTCAATGTGATGAATTCTGAGACCTGCAGATTGACAGTGACTGTGAGCTTTTGTCAACATCACCACTGAGTATTGCCTGTGGTCCTTAGATGTCCAGGAACGTGAGGTTAAAATGTCCTGGACCACATGTTAGGCAAAAGGAATGTCAGGAGAACCGACTTTATCCTCTTGTCAAGAAGAATAAATGATGTTATCTTCCTGACTGTGTTGGATTGACTGATGTGTCAGAACGGGCATCTTTCAGGACACTGTTTTGTGGTTTTCCTAGGTTGTGGGCTCCATGAGGACAGAGACTGTGCGTTACGCTTCCAGCGTCCCTCACTAATTAACGTCACGTGGTCTCTGTGGTAGTCGTCATGGATGCGGAAAGAAGCAACATGTATGTTTCTTGTCCCCAGAGCCTAGAACATGCGAGACATTAACTCAGTGGTTGTAACCGAGTCACAGGAACCTTTTCTAGAGTCTCATAAGTCTGGCCGTGTTTCTCATAGACGTTTGCCCCACGTCTGTTTCACCTTGCAGTCTGGCTCGCTTCCCATATTTGATTCTTTTCAACATTTCATAGTGGAAAATATGTGGTTGAAATTTCACTACTTCTGTGTGGAAATTTTGTGTATGCCAGACCTGTTAGATGTCAATCTTGTTAAGCAGCAGACATGGTATATCTGGATTCCGAACTTGTAGAAATGAACTTAAATTGGGTGAAGTTGATTTTTTTTTTTTAACTTCAGGAATTAAAGAAATTATCACAACTCATACCATGCCAAGGGATCTTAGTGAATGATAGAAACAGAACCTGTCATCCAAGACTAATCTTTTTCTAACAGGGTAGCACAAGGAAAAACTAAAAATTTTGAGTGTTCACCTTTCGTCGTAGACAGGTAGCTTGACCTGGGAAACTTTATTAGCAGATACCCACTGTTCTCCATCGTGTGCCCAGTTCTTGCTGCATATTTGGTCTGAGTAAGGATTTCAGAGGATGAAAGCAGTATTTAAGAAGAAAAACCAAGTAAACAAAGTTGTAATGTGAAACCATAGCTCAGGAGTGTTTTATGTGTAAATTCGGAGCTAGTCTTATTTCCATGTACTGGGAGGGCCGTTCTAGCCTTCGAGAGACCAGGACACCCCAAAAGGGCCAGGACGCCCTTGCACAGGCCATGTTGACATCTTGGTGATCACCCTGATTCTAGGGGCAGAACAGGCTGCCTTGTCTGGCCTGAGTCCCAATCCGAAATCGCTACCTTCCGGTACCCACAGCTTTTCCATGTCAGTTTCTCTGCTGCCGTCTCTCTGTGGGGGTCTGTAGATGGTCACTCTGGTACTCAGGTCCACCTAAAAATGAACCAGCTTTCTGAATGGACTAGGAAGCTAGTAAACCACCAGAAGTGATCTCTGGAACTAGGTAGCTGCCCTGTACTCTTGTCCCCTCAGTGACTGAACTTCTCAGTAATCAGGTCTCTGACCGTACCAGGCCACCTTGAACTCTGTTTTGATCTGAGTTCCTCTGGATTGGTCTCTTTCCCTGATTTGAAACTTAGTTGTCTTAGTTGGTAACATACCTTTGGCTAGAATAACTGAGTATGGTAGGTCATGAATTGCTCCCAGCTCTGCCTGTGCTCTGTTTGCAATGTGACTTTGCTACTCTCTCTCCCCGAGTCTGGGCTTGGCCAGGGGCTTGTGTGGCCAGTGGGCCATTAGCAAACACAGCACACGCAGCAGAGGCCTGAAAGCGCCTGTGCATTGAGGCGCCCTCGTGTGCTGTCTGGGGTCCTTCCTCCCTCCTCTGTCTTGTTGGTCAGCTAGAGACTGCGGCCCAGCTCTTAGCCAGCGCCAGCCAACACAGCACCAACTGCCAGACAGGTGAGGGAGCCATCCTAGGCCAGCAGCCCCCAGGCAGCCCGCCACTCACTGCAGCCACGTGAGTGAACGCAGCCAAGATCACTGAGCCCCGGGACTGTGGCAGTGGGTAGTCGGTAACAGATGCACTGGGGTTGGGAACCTCTGCCGATTCTAGGGTCTGGGGTTTCTGGGTTTGCCTTTCCACAGCTTTCCTGCCCCCAGGGGAATTCTACTCTTGTAGGAAGCCATGCAGAACTATCAGTCCCATTCTCTGTCTTGAGGGAATGTATTATAAATAAAACCCCCATTTGTTGACAGGCCATCTATGGCTGCTCTAAGTTTACAAGTAGTTGTGACAGACCATGTGACCCACACAACCTAAATGATTTACTGTCCTCCCAATGAGGGACATATGAGTGATAATGAACATGCCATGAGGTTTCAGGAGACATTGGGCAGGTCTAGTCAAATGACAGTGAGTGCGTCATGGAAAAGGTAAAATTTGAATGTAGACTTTGCAGGTAAAATTCTAAGGATGAGGAAAGCACATGACATGTTGAAGGAAAAAAAATATCAATCGTATTTACGTTGGCAACACATGGTTGGAAAACACATTAAAAAATTTGCTACCATTACCAACAAACATAAGCAATCTGGGTATAAATATTTGTAAAAAGTAGAAGACAGTCGTGGAGAAATTCCTTCAATTTTATTGAAAGGTAGCAAAGAAGACCTAAATAAATGGAGAAACATATACCCTCTCCCTGGGCAAAAGCCTGTAGTAGTTTAGTTACCTAGAAGGAGGGCACGGGTAGGCGGGCAGACGAAAGTTCAGGAGCGATCTGAGGCCTGTGGCTGGGAGTTCACAGCTGTGGGTTCAGCCAGGGTGGTTCAACCTGACTTATCTGTGTGTTCACAGATCCTGCTGTTACTTGGCCGTAATTAGGACACAGCAAATAATTGCTTCATTTTTCCCTTGTTTATTTTTCTTCCCCAACCAATACTTCTGCTTTATCTGATTTGTGAAAGCCACGTACGCTAACTGTGTGTCTACAAAATCGGGGAGAAGTCAGAATACTTTGACTCTCTCTAGATGGCAGGCTTACCAGTGACCGTCCCAGAACATTCTGAGGGTGTGCACTTACATCATCCTGTGCGCTGGGTGGGCGCGTACATGTCAGCAGTGACAGTGCTGTGACGGTGCCGGTGGTATTAGGGATGTGTACTTGAGGGGTGTGACTCCTCCCTCATCGGGTCATTTTCTCCCCGTTACGCTTCTGACAGTGACAAACAGGAAACCAGAGCACCACTTTTATTAACTGGGCCAGTGCTTGATACTTCAGCATAAAGCTTGTGGCTGACGCAGGCCTTCTCCTACCCTGCCTCTCTGTCTGCCCCAAGATCTCACAGTCACCACCAGCCTGGAGGGAGGAGAGCTGAGGGAGGCAGGGGAGAAGGTAGGGGAGGACAGGGACCCTGCTGGGCCACCCCATGGCCCTCCTGTGGGCAGTTTCTTGCTTCCTGCAGGACATTCAAGTTCACATGTCCCACGCAGAGGCTTTTAGCTTCTAAAGTCTAAGGGGCTGGGCGGGTAAGGGGGGGAATGATGGGATGGGGTGGGGCCCCGGGCACTCAGGAGATGGTCTTCAGGGGAAGGCATGCACGATTTTACAGTCGCTGAAAAGTTTGGTATTCTGCCCTCCCCCCAGCTTTCAAAAACACTTGCCGTGACTCTTGGTGTCCACGTGCTATTCCGCCTTGGCACACAGGCTGCGTCGTTCAGCTTGTGTTCCGACTCTTTCCCATCGTGGTGACTTAATTCAAGGTTATTGCGCAGGCTCAGCTTAGCCTGTCCGTGTGTAGCTGGAGCGATCCGTGGGGCACTCGGTGAAGTCTGGCTTCGTCCTTATCGAAGCAGATTACACAGCCATCCTGGAGGCCAAAGAGACTCACCTGTGTAAGCTTAATCTTACCTGGTACTCCACCTCTGCCTGCTTCTCCCTGACTTTAGCTGCCTCAGATCCTCAGACCTTAAGGAACAGGTGGGAGGCAAAAACCCTGCCAGGAATTGTCTTGAGGGTTCACGACAGGCTGATAGGATAAAAAACATAAGCCGTGACCTTTATTCCTCAGGGGCTTGCGTTGTAGGTGGAGTCCTGCTATAGATGGGAAGCAGGCAGTGAAGCATGAAAATAGATAGGGGTGCACAGGGGTCAGTGTGGCTCAGGGATGCAGGCGGCGAGCTCTGCAGTCGGATCTGGCTCAGTCCTTCATAGCTGGGTAACTCGCCTACTCCGTTTCCTCATCTGGGGTGTACAGGGAGCAGAGATAAATATTTGTGCTTTATTTACCATGTGTAATTTGAAGTCTAAGGCCTAGATCATTACATGAATCAATTGGAGTATTTTCTAACTCATTCTATAAAATATACAAGTTGATTGTTCCCTAAATCAGTTTCTGAATTCTAGTTCATGTGGAGTTTGACCATCTTTACAATTTTTAAATGTGCTGTTTAGTATTAAATACATTCACATAATTGGGCAACCAATCTCCAGAACTTTTCATCTGTTAGACTAAAACTCTGGGCCAGTTAAACAATGACTCCCCACTCCCCCCTTCCCCTCTGCCAGCCCCTAGAAACCACCATTCTGCTTTCTGTCTCTACGATTTTGACACTCTGGGTACCTCGTGTAAGTGGAATCACAGTATTTGTCCTTCTGTGTCTGGCTTATTTCACTTAGCATAATATTGAAGTTTCATCCATGTC